>OX421979.1:83071291-83360297 GCA_949128135.1 Parasteatoda lunata | reverse complement strand
AAATTCATTAAAAAAACATACTTTTTCTAAAAAAAAATTCGTTTTATCAATAACTGATTTAGCAAATATGGATTTATAATATAATTGTGAAAAGTGATTATTCAAATAGAAAAAATAAAAGTAACAATTTAAACTTCTTAGTGAGAGAGACACTAAGAGATATTTTTTAGTATTACTTGCAATATTTAAGGAATTTTTATTGCAATATTTTAAGGAATTGTCACAATCTGACAATTCCTTAAAATTTAGATAGTGGAACAATGTGCAATTCTTAAGTTTTCAAAATTGAAGAAGGTTCCTAATAATATTTGCTCATCAATGACAACATTAGAAAGCCTCTCCACTCGCAACATATTAAAAAAATGCAAAGTGTGTAAACATTTTAAATGAGTGTTGATGATTTATTATAGATTTTACTAATTGGAAGCCTCCACAGCAAGTTATTAACTATTTTTTCACATACCAAAAAAGACAATATTTTATGTTCAAGGTTGTGGACAAAAAATAATATATGCGAGTTGATTTTCTTTATAAATTTAATTATAATAATTATAAATAAATATAACAAATCTCATTCGTTTTTAAGTTTGTAATGTATAAAGTTTGACCATTAGTCACTATAACTTAATTATTTTAAATAATCAAAATAACATAAAGTCTATTGATGATTCAAAAGCATGTTTTTTTGCAACAAATAATTTAAGAATTGTTTTACTCAAATGTACAATTATTTATTTATTATTTTTTTTTAATGCTCGTTTTCGATATTTTTAAAACATATAAGCAAAATTTTTTTTTGTTAGAATTTATTATTTTTCAACCAATAAATCTTGAGTCGTTCTTAATTTAAATCATATTAAAACCAATCTGGTGCTTTTTTTTTACTATAAGACATTAGTTTCATTATAGTTTATTTCTTTTAATTATTTTAGGTTGATTTAAGAATTCTGATTGTGTAGTCTTCATTCAAAAAGAATTTTTGTGCCTAAGTTCAGGGGTCTGTCCAGGCTAAATTCACTACCGTTTGGCAATACCTTCACAAATTCAACTTTAAACGGTAGTTTCACAAAATACTTTTTCTTAAAATTTTATTTTTGTAGCCTGAAAGAAACGATGAATCCATATTTTTACAACATTTTTGTGTTGATTTTTTAATGTAATTTTTAATTCTCACAAATTATGTCTAAATTTTCAAACAATAGATACCTCACAGAAAAACCTAGACAGAACCCTGAAGTTATATCGCGATGCCTAACAGACGATATAAAATTTCTCCCATCGGCCAGTCCTAGGCGTAAGAGTGGGTAAAGAACAACACTGAAAATACATGTTAACTGAAATCATGGTAAAAAATGTGTGAAACTATTTTGTGCAAAAAGAAAACAATGATATTATTTACATACTTAATTTTTTTATTTTTTATTTTACTATTAGTCTAAATTCACAGTCTAAGTGATTGTTAAAAGTATTATATAAATTACAATTAAAGATATTAAACAAATTAATTAAAACAAAATAAAGTAGAAATGTCAAGGAAAAATAAGACATTTAACATAGCATTCTTTTTAATTTTCTTTCAGGAAAATTTCATTGTAATTTTCAACTTTTTCACTGTAGTTAGCACCTTTTTTATAAATTCTTCTAATATTTAGAAAAATCAGATGAATATTGTGGTAATCATGTTTTAACTACTTTTATTACACAGACTGGATACCAAAACATAGCGTTTTATCTTTTATAAATTAGAGAATAGTTATTTAATCAGTTTCTTTTATAATAGAACAAATATTTTTTATTCAGAACAATGCTCTTCAAATAAAAATAAATCGCTAAAATTTACGAGAAGAGAAAAAAAGAAAAAAGGCAGATACCTAGCTGGTAAGGATGATGGTGCAAGAGGAACTGAAGAAGCAACTTGAGGAACATTGTCTGTTTCGATCAATGCCTAAGCAAAGGAAAAACAATGAGAATGTAATAAAAAACACAATTTTTGTGACAGAAATAATTGAAATCACTGACTGTAAACATGTTAACAGGGTGCGTAGCCATATTTTTCAACAAAAACTAAGCACTAAATGAATTTATATAAGCACTATATATACAATTCAAAATAGTTTTCAAAGACTTTTCATGATCATGGTAAAATAACTAGATTCTGATAAAGAACTCTTTTCTTGATTACATTAACGACCATAAAAAGATCGGGAGATTTTTCGGTTCCATAAAATTAAGTCTGAAATTCAAAACATCTTGCAAAATGCAGCAGCAGTCACCACTCAATCTGGGGGGGGGGGGGGGGGAAATAATTCCTTTGCCCTGTACATATTATAATGTATTAAGAGAAAACATATTTTACATTTTATTGGAACTATATTTATTGGCTTTAATTGCTGGAAAAAACAGCTGAACATACTTAAATAATGCTATAGCAAATGAAACAGTTTAGTATAGCTGAAATATCATGGTTAAATATCCCATAGATTACGCTTTGAATGGTCATTAAGCACTTTTTTAAAAACGCTATGCACCATACTTAGTAAAGTATTCGTAACGTTTAATGTCTAACCATTTAGATCCTAGGTTCCCAACCTTTTTGAGCTCATTGATCACTTTGAAAAATACTCACCTTTTACAAATGTTCCTTTATTTTGATGTGATTTGCTTATAAGTTTTATTATTTTTTTATTTTTCTTTTTTTATTGAAAATTATTATTGACTAGTGAATTTATATTTTAACTTTTTTAAGACAATTTTTATTAAAGTAGCCTTCATGTGAAAACTAGAGGTAGTTGCGTGGAAATAAATTCAATGTAACACTCTCTAATTTAAATTAAATAATCAACTAAATATTATAGCTTAGAAATTATTTCAACTAAATGTAATTTTAAAGTTAACTTCAAATCTTAAATATATTTGTGAAAACGGGAGGGGAAAAAACAAAGTTAATAGAAAAAATAAGGTTAGAGAATATACTTACCACAGGAACAACTTCTCTGTCATTATAATTATTCTTGTCAATATAATTATTCTGGGCAGATAAGTTATTGAAATGCTCGTTGTCCAACTAAAATAAATTAAGATAAATTTATGAGCAATATAAAGAAAAGAAGAAAAAAACTATTAATAAAAAAATTAAAATAAATATCTGAGTTGCATTCAAAGTAAAATATTTGTATGGTTAATTATGGATGTAAAAACAAAACAAGGCAGAGGCCTAAAAAAATCTGCCTAATTTATTTGGATCAGAGGCAAAAACTTACGATGCTTTAGGACAGTGATTCTCAACCTTTTTTTCTGTGGCGGCACACTCTTAAAGATTTCGAAATTTGACGGCACACAATGAAAAAAATTAGTTTAAAAGTTGTTTATTTACCTATAATACACTGTTTTGTGATAATAATTTTGAATGTGAAATAAAATAATATGTACTACAAAAGCACGTTTATTAAGGGATTAATTATTTCTTCCGACAAATTATTAGTTAATAACAGTTATTTATTTTTCTTGCTAGAGTTTAATTGTTAGCTTGTTTTCGATAGTTATTAACTGTTGTTTTTTTTACATTGTTATTTTTTGTGATTTCTTGTTAACTAGTTTTTTGCTAATTATTAATTGTTAGCTTATTTTTTTGTTAGTTATCCTTTGTTAATTTATTCATATAAGTATTAATTGCATAGCTTACTTTAATGATTAGCTTTTATTTCTGTTTGAAAGTTTATATTTAGCTCGCTTTCCTTTGTTAATTAAAAATTTTAATAGTCATAAAATTTCCTACTTATTTCAACATTTTTTAAAATTGTGTGTCAAAGACAATTTAAACACTTCCTTCATATTTTTACTTATTTTAAGATTGTCAGAGACAAGACAATCACTGACAAAGATGTTCACGCGGTTAAAGTGTGGAAAAATTATAAAAAGTATATATATATATACTCTTTTCTTTAATTTAAACTTTACTTGTAATAAAAAAGCATTATAATTTTTATTTATAACATTTCTAATATTTGGCAGCACATTTTAAGAATTTAGCGGCACACAAAAGTGCCGCGGCACAGTGGTTGAGAATCACTGCTTTAGGTTCTTATCAGGGCTCAAAATTGAAAGTGGTCTCCTAAACCATCAACTTATGTAAAAGGCCAGTATGCATTTTTGGTATTCTGATTTTTTGTTTAGATCTGTTATTGTCACAATATAACAGCATATTTAATCATAGTTCTGAACATTTCTCAAACTTAGAATTGTGTTTAATTTAAATTAAGAGTTATGTAAACAGAAAAATGATTATATTTAGTGAATTTCTAACCCTTAAAAAATATATATATATATATGAACCCATTTAAAAAAAAAATACTAATAGAATGATTGTCAATAAAGTGGATTGAACAATAACAATTTTGATTAAGATAATATATAACACACAAACATAAGATATAACACACAAACATACATATCTTATTTAGTTAAATACAGTAAAATATGAACTCAAGATTAAAACATTCTTACTAAAAAAAAGTTTTTTAAATTGTAAACAAAAATTATAAATTGCAACAAATTTGAACAAAATCAAAAGTTATACTTCCACAATAACAAATTCTATAATTAACATCTGAAGATAAAAGAAAATTCCTAGAACTCTTTTCTCTAATAAAAAATAAAAGTTATTTTAATTAGTCAGTAAGAACCAGTTTGTACCAAAGAATCACAAAAGCTATCCAATACAAAGCATTTATTGCTAGCATTCCACGCTCTCTTGCACATAAATAATTACAAACAGGTTATAAGGTTTATGAACTCAACAAGTTTTAGCTTGTAGTACATACCTTGACTATATTTAAGGACAAATTGAATACAATTTCAATATAGTAAAAAAAAAAAAAATTTTCTTTTTCAAGTAGCCAGCAAAAATAAAACAATAATAATAATCCCTTAATAGAAAAAACAATAATAATAATACCTTAATATTTTATACATTTCTTCATGTTAGGAAATTTTGTTTAAATATAAAATAAGTACACTTTAAAGTTTAAAAACTGAAGCAAAAGATTTCTTAAAATTGTGATATTAAATTTTATAATATTTACTAAACAATAAAATATAATACTGTAAATTCGAAAAATTCAAACAACTAAGCCAGAATATTAGCTCTCTTTAAAACAGATCATGATTGCTAACTCAAGGGCAACAAAAAGGCAGTACAAAATTTATAAAGGTAATTGCTTTAAAATTAGAAATTTGGATATTAAATGTCTGAGTTCAATTTATAAAAGAAAAAAAACCTTAATAGTTAACTTTTAACAATTTAAACTAATTTTAACTTATTATAACTATCAAAAAATAATTATAATAATTATTATCCTAACAAATTATAAAAATGGATGAAATTAAAAAAAATAAAGCATAAATTAAAAAAATAACTCAGAAAACAATAGCAAAATTCTAATTACTTTAATATAAAACATACTATTTTACATAAAATATAATAACATTTGTAAATATTAATCATACTCTTTTTAGGGGGCACAACCTGTGGCCTACCTCAAAATATTAGAGTATAATGAAAAATAAAATATACATATAGATATGTACTAGCGAATTTCGAATACAGCACATAAATTATCTCTTACACATTCTTTAATTTGGAATCATTTAAACATATTTAGTTTTAAATAAATATGTTTCTAAGTTCATTATCGTAATTTTAGTCAACATGTCTAAATGCATGAGCATGCGGCCCTAATGCATGCCGGCCCTAATGCATGCCGTGCAAGTAGTCTTTCAATCAAAAAATTAGTGCCCCCCCCCCCCACTTTTTAGTAACGTAAATCGTAGCTTTTAATCAACTGAACATCTTAAAGTTAAAAAATAAATCAAACCAACTTGTTATTTCAAACTTAAAATTAATAAATAATAACAATACAGCTCATAGAAAGTAAAAAATATAGTTAATAAAGCATAAAAATTGGGAAAGATAAATTCGTAAAAACGTAAACAAATCCTTTGACTACAAAAAAAAAAAAAAAAAAAAAAAAAAAAAAAAAAAAAAAGCAATTAAAGTATAATGATAAGATGAAATAAAATTTTAACTAACGGCGGGAAAAAACAATCTAAATGAGCATAGAAGCAATTAAATACAATCTAACAAATTCCACAATTTTACGCGAAAAAAGAAGAGAAATAAATAATATATAAAAAAATTAAAATTTGAAGATAAACGTAAGCCAACGATGATTTAAAATAAATTAATTTCAATATTAAAATAAAATGTATTTATAAAAAAAGAATCTAACTAACCACTACTGCTGGAGGCAAATTCGGCATTTTGATTTTGGACCGTTGATTTTTCTTAGCGTCAAAAAGCATCGCAGAAAAATTACAAATTAAAGCCGCACAGGAAAAATCGAAACTCACAATGCTGATCCTACACCGCGAGACCACGTTTTAAACACACACCTATCCTTTCAGCTCAAACAAGTTCGTTCTTGGCGAGACAAGGCAGGAATAAACGTGCAGCAGGGAAAAACAAAATAACGATCCGATGTTATCATCAGGAGATTGTATTCTCGGAAGCTGCAGATGGTTTCGCTTTGCTTTTAACGATTTCACAATCACAAACTAGTAACGACTATATTCGAGTTGGAACAAGAAAAGCAAACCACAATAGAATTCCGGGGGTTGCCCTTTGAATGTGGGCAAACGAAACTTTGCAGTTTTAGAAGCAATATCTAAAAAGTGATTAGTAATAGCGAGGAAAATCCAGTTAGTACATGTCAGGCAGTTTTATCGCGAATAATAATATAACGCACTAAAATTCAATAAAAGAAAAAAAAAAAACTATATGCACATACTCATAAAATAAAAGCGAAGTTATTTTTTTAAATATCAAGTGAAAACAAAATAAAACACTTGTTGAAAGAAAAGTTAAAAGATCAACAAAAACACTATGATTAATAATGTTTAATTTTAAAAAGTCTCAGCATAATTTAGAATTCTATAACCCTAATTTTGAATTACTTTAAAAGTAGTAACATTAGTTTTTTTAAAAGCTTATTATAAACCCTTTCAAAGCATTTTATTTGCTCATTCCATTAGGTTTTAAAACTCTTAATAAATTTCAACATTAACACATCGACATAAAATGAAAAAATTTTTTAAATGAAATTTTGTATGCTTATTCACATATAAGTTTGGATTTTAACTAAAGTTACTTGCAGGGGTCTGTCTAGGTTTTTCTGAGAGGTACCTATTTTGTGAAAATTTAGACATAATTTGTGAAAAATTAGAAATTATATTTAAAAATCGACACAAAAATATGCTGAAAATATGGATTAATCGTTTCTTAAGGGATACGAGAATAAAATTTCAAGAAAAAGTATTTTGTGAAACTACCGTTTTTCCTAAAATTGAATTTGAGAAACTACCGATTTTCCTAAAGTTGAATTTGTGAAGGTACCGTTAAACGGTAGTAAATTCGGCCTGGGCAGAACCCTGACTTGTAATGAAAAAAAAAACGAACATTAAATTATATGGATTATTTTAAAAATATTTGAACAGTATATAGTTAAACTGTAGACTAGTTTTTTTTTAAATTTTTTTATTTCAAGTGCAGTCAAATTTTGAATTTTAAACAAAACTATTTCAAGAGCTTTGGGACTATTTAGAGTAAAAATTATCTTATTATATATTATTTTATTATATATTTCTTTGATAAATTTCTTTTTTTTTTTTTTTTTTGCTTAAAAAAGAAATAATAATACTAATCTTTTGTAATATCTTTTTAGCTTTTAACGTCGATTAAATTTTTAACCAATAATTATTTTTCTTCCTTTTTTGCAGCAATAATTAAGATGGAATAATTTAATTCAAAAACACTGTTAAAATGTTTTACTTTATTGTTATTAACAGTTTTTATTTAATTTTTTAAGAAACGTTCTTCCTTTTTTTCATTTTATTTTAAATTTAGAAAACTAAAATGTTTTTTCGTAAATTATTTTTAACCCTTAAAACAAAAATTAGTATAAAAACTTTTTGTTGATAGCAATAAAAATTCTTGAAATGTAACAAGGTTGGGATTTAACTTTTCCATTTCTATTTTTTGGTAAAGGTGAAGGGAGGAAAAAAAAAAGGAAAATTACTCTCTCTTTAAACTACATATTGCTGGATTTAAAAAAGAAGGGGGGGGGGGATTGGTGAAAATATTCTTAGATCATCCTCCCTCAGAACTCATACATTCTTACACAAATTCTTATATAATACATGTTAATGATCCAATCAAGTGCACCAGAATTTCAAAATATTACTTACAGCTATAATTAGTTATTTAATGTTTATTTTACACTTTTTGAAATAGAAAATATTTAACATAATTAAATCGTTTTTTTTTTTTAATTGAAAAATTTAATTTTAACTTGTCCAATTTTTCAACTTAAAATAAAAATAATCAAATTTATCTAACTGAAAGAATACCCATGAATCTGTCAAAGTACAAGGAAGTTAAAAATTCCCTTTAACATAGCTAGTAGATTTTACGAAATAATTAAAAATTTCATGATAATTGTTGCAAAATATACTAAATATTTTTTCATATAGTATATTTTAGTCATCAAAATAAAAAAATAAAAACTAACATTTTTCAGTTATGATTTCACATTAAATAATCTTGAAATGTTTATTCATAATTTTGAATAGTAATAGGCATTTAATTCACCCAAGTTAGTTAACTGAATTTCATAATTGAGGCTCCCTTTATTATGTACTAGTGACACTTATTTAAATATTAAAGCAAGTAATAATCTACACTAAAGTTTAATTTCAATAAGGATTTTTTAAGGAAACTTTCTCAATTTAAAGGGAATTTTCTAAGTGTTCAAAAATGATAAGAATATTTATTAAACCAGTAGACTAAGAGAAGCTGGCAAAATCCAGTAGAGTTGGCAGCCTTGCTTTTAATTTAAACCATAATATAATCTGATAAGCAAAAACTAATGAATGAATCTTTCAAAATCATTAATCAATATAAAGGATTTTAAGAAAAATATAAGGCAATAATAAAATATAAGCCAATAATAAAATGATGACACATCACAAAGATACTATAGATAAGATAAAAGCTTATCTCTATGAATTGCTAACAACCAATTCTTTTTAAAAAAGATCTTTCAAAAGATTGTCAGTTCAAATTTTGAAATCTAACTAAGTTATTACATGTCTTTATTTTATGTTTCTTGTATAGCATTTTTTATTTTTGAAAAATATAATGGCATATAAATATAACATTTGCAACAGTGTAAAGAAATGCTATGCTTAGTATTAAATGTGAGTGAAATTGATTTTATTATATATATTTTTTTAATAAGGAAACAATTACTAACTATGTATATTGTAAGTAAGTTAAAACATGTTTTACATCTAAGTAAGTTAAAACATGTTTTACTTCTAAGTAAGTTAAAACATGTTTCACGTCTAAGTAAGTTAAAACATGTTTTTATTTTACGTTTCTTGTATAGAATTTTTTCTTTGAAAAATATAATGCCATATAAATATAACATTTGTAACAGTGTAAAGAAATGCTATGCTTAGTATTAAATGTGCGTGAAACTGATTTTATTACATAGGATTTTTTAATAAGGAAACAATTACTATACTAACTATGTATATTGAGTATGAAATTTGATTAACTTTTTTTCTGTTCAATGGTTTTCTAATTTAGCACCTAAGAAAAAATACTCTCACTTGTTAACTAAAACTTCAGAATAAATTAAGTATGAAAATTAAATATAGAAAAAAAAAACTGGAATTAATTATTACTTTTTCTTAACCGAGAATTATGGTTTTTGCGGATCGGGCTATATTCAAAATACTTGCTGGCAGGGTTGGAGTTTTTGCCGGCAAAAACCAAATTATTTAAATTGCTGATTAAATATTATTAAAAAATACTTGAAGCAAATCTAATTCAATCATAGGGAATAATAATTTTGATACATTACATGAAAAAATTATTTTTAAAATATTAATAATTAATATAAGGGGAATAATTTTTAAAGGATTGAAAGTTTTTGACCTCTTTTCATTTTAGTATCATTAAATAAATGTTTTTTTAACAAATTGTATTTTTTTTACTTCTTCATAATAACTTTTTTTACATATCACTCTTACACTATATTTAAATAAAGACTAATGAAGTACAAAATTTGGTTTTCTTTTGAAGAAAATTCTGCAGAAAATTTCGTCCTAATTTTTTTTAATGCAGTTATTACGATTGGTTCCCACATAGTTTTAAAATCTGATATATTTAATATAATATTAATTATTACAACTGAATCTCGAAATGAAATCGCACATTTGATCCAAAAAGTTTTTTTTTTTTTTTTTTTTTTAAAGTTTACGTTTTTGTTTACTTAAATTAGTAACATGTATATTTTTGTCATTTTTAAAAGCATCTTGCAGAAAGCTCGAAACAATTCTGCCACAGGGGTTTGGTGTTAATACTTTTCAACTCACAGCATTTACTAATATAAGTACCAAAACTGGCATTCAGCATTCCTGCACTCTACCATAATCATGAATATTAACTATTTCATTTCAATTTTGTCAAAATGCTATTACATTTTATGTGAACATCATATTTACAAACTATAAATGCATAGTATAACTCAGCTTTTTATTAAAAAAATAGTTAAATAAAATCACAGACATAACATATTAAGTTGTTAACTTTCAGAATTTGAAAAGTCAATAAAAAAAAATAAAAAAAAGAAGAGTCAATTGTAAATGCGACAAGAGTTTATTGAGTTATTATTATTAGACACGCTTGATATTTTTTTAGTTGAACCATAATAGTATGCAACTAAAATCTGAAATTATATTTGTAAATGATGGAATTGCCTTCAGATTAGCATCTTCACAATTGAGCATTTTACTAAAACCATTAACCTGGCATGGTTTATCATCTAAATTATCTTAACAAGAGAAGATTTCTGTATCATATGTGACAACAAAAAAAACCCAAGTTTCAACTACTTTAGAGCAGCTGCCTGCAAGAAACTTCAAAAAGAAAAAAAAAAATCACAAAAGAGACCTATTTGTAGCCACCCTTAATTATACCTCTAAATTTAAGGAAATAAAAAAAAAGGCAAATTTATAATCTATTTGACAAGTGCAGTTTGATTAGGATAAAGAATTCTCTTTAGTAAAAATGATTTATTGTGTAAAAGAATACGACAGAGCAAAGGGGGAAAAAATTAACATTTTGCAATAAACTATTACAAATATTTTTTGCACTTTTATTATAACTATGATAATATTTTAAAATACTATCTTAGTATGCACATATTCAAAAAGCTATTGACAATGTAAAGCTGTATTACAATAACTGAAGCAGTTTCTGAAGTTTTTTAAAAAAAGAATTTTACATAAAGCTATATTGATTTAGAAATCCTTTTTTTTAATTAGTTAAAAAATAAAGTTACTAAAATTATTATTTTACTGATATTAATCCAATTAATAGCTAAAAGCTATTAATAAAATTTTATTAAAGAATTTGAATTTTATTTGAGCAAATTATTACCTAACTCTTTAATTAATTTTCTTAAAACATTAAGTTTTTAGTGTTAATTATTATTTTAATCAATAAATTTTTTTCAATCTGTAGAAATACCAAGCTCAACAAAATATGCGAATATTTATATGTATAAAAAAAAAGCTGATTAAATTCAAAATAAGATAAACTTAAAAATAAAATTAGTGTAAAAAAACGAGAAAAAAACAAAACAGATAACTAGGTATGTTATCTATTTTTGCAACGGGTCAAAATATAGTTATAATTATAGAAGTACACTCATTCATGATAAACAAGAAAAATTTAAATTTTTTAGATGATAAAAAGAATGCCGAAATTATCTATAGATGAGCAAGCGCGATAAAGCGTGGAATGCTATTACCTGTTAAGTTACACTACATTTTCTTTAATTAGGGTCACTCATTTTAGTTTTGTTTGAATTTTAAAAAACCAAAATTATAAATAAAGAATAACACATGAAAATAAAACTATGATCTGATTTGAAATATGATAACGATAAAATTATTTTGTAGATATAATGTTAGGAGATAATTCTGTGAAGCGAACTTACCGCCCTATTCACAGCTACCTCAGCCAACTGTTCTAACACAAAGGTTGGCCGAATTTCAGGATATATTTCGTGCACAAATTCCTCTATAGGTTCATTTTTAATTAATGTCAAATTTACTCTAGGTTCTGCATTATCTTTCAATCGTTTTTTAATCGGCTCACCTAAAAGTTCACTTTTTAAATCTCTTTCAAAATCTTCAGGCTTAAAATGCGCAGAGCAGATGCGCGACCTTGAGCAGTCGAAATCTTCGTCTAGGCCGCAGTTTAAAAGCCATTTTTTACGAAGTTCTTCATTTGATTTGGGCGGAAAACGATGAAAAGTATAAATTGAGCGATGTTTGTCATATGTATTTTTACAATTACGATAGGCACAACTCGGCATATTTCAAAAAAATAATAGCTATTCAAATTTATTAAAAATTTTCAAATGTTTAAAACATGTACAGACTCGCGTAGACAGGATTAGGCAGATCACAGCAAAACAACTTATTATTCTTTATCGTCACAAGTACGTACGTCATTTTGCGCCTGCGCACATAGTTGTTTATGTTGAAAACTTTTTCTTTTCAATTTTTACCTCTTACTTCATAGAATTGAACAACAAATTCTGGATTTAAAAGTATTGTTAATTAAGATCTATTTTTAAAAAATAAAATGTAAACAATTAACAGATATTACAAATGATTCGATATTGAAAGCTTTCGTTTTAAAACAAAATTCATTGAATCGGGATCTTGATATTTCTTTACTTGTGCTGCCATCTATGTGGTGATAAATTAATTCTGTAATAATATCTGTTCCTGTTTTAATGTGGTTGAGCATGAATTTTTCTCACAATAAATACTATAATTAAAACCTCTTTCTTTTTCAAATATATTTATTGTTTTTCCTTTGAAAATATATTTTTTCATTTATAATAAAACAAGCAACGAGAAAGAAAAAAAAAAAAAATTTCAATTACTCAGATTAAGTTGAATTCCGAAATAATAATAAAAAGTTAAACTATTCGTTATTGCGCTTAATTAAATAAACATTTTTGACTTAATTTTTAAAAACTCTCAAGTTAATGTTGGTCTTATCAATATAATTGATTTTAAATCTGAATACCTTTGTAATAATAATTATTATACGCAGGGGCGGATTAGCCATGGCATGGAGCCCCCAATGATTAGGGACCCCCTTAAAATAATTTTTTTGAAAATAAATTTTAAAAAAATTAAGAAAAACAATAATTTAAAAAAAAATCAATTTCAAATAAATATTAATAAAATAAGATAATTTTTTTAGTTATATTACAAAATAAAGTAAAATGTAATTTATTATTATTTAAAATATGCTTTCTTAAATGAAAAGATATATTAATACTTTTATATTTGAATAAATAAAAAATATACGAGAAAAAAACTTAATCTAAGGGCCCCAAGAATTTGAATGGCCTAGGGCCCCGCGTACGCTTAATGAAAAGAAAAAAACACTGTTGCTCAAATTGAATTCAATAATAATTAATTAAAGTTAGCTTTTACAATTCATTTGCTGCTTATATTTTTGTTTTTCAAAGAAGAATTTAAAATTCTTTAATTCTCTATTTGTCTAATTCACATGCAATGCAGTACAATTTCGCTAAAACCTTTAATTTATAAATAACTTGGAAAACAGACTTTGAAAATTCAATAATAATGTTTCAAGAAATAATATATTGTAGTTATATCTATCCTTGAATAAGTTAATAAACTTTGTCTTTTGCACACAATAGTAATCTTTGAAAATGTCTTAAACCAATCAAATCAGCATTTATTTTCTTTTAAATGAAGTTACAGTTTTTCACAGCATTTTAAGCCATGTGGGACTAAAGCATTTATTTTTAGCTAATTGTGCAATTTCCAAATAAAATTTTTACTTCTTATAATTTGCTCAATAAAGGTTTACTTCCTCTAACAATTTAGATTTCATGATTTTATTAGTAACAATAGAGTTTGTCAGAAATTAAAACCATACTCAATTACAATGAAAGTTTCAATTTAGTTTTTTATTTCATTTAATCTATATACACAAATTAAGACTATTACCAATCAAGCATTTTTTTTTTTCTACAAAATTTCAAAAAAACAAACTTTTTTCAAATAATAAATAACTCCTCAATAAAAAAAAATAAAAAAAAGAAAGAAAGTTTGTATTAATTACAAAACACATAACTGATAAACAACATACCACAATAATTTTAATGGAATTTAATAAAAATAACATTCAAAAGCTGATGAATCTAAAAATTTTAGAGCCACTACTTTTAACAAAATAAGAGAAGTCAAAAATCTATTTTATAGTTAATCTATTTACTTAGAAATGAGATAAATTTTGGAAACAGCTTTTATTATTTTATGAACGTTTTGGTCGATTAAAGGTCTTAATTAAAAATTGTATGCACACACAATATTTGGACACTTTCTTTTCTTGTAAAATTCTGTTTTTGCTCTATTAAAAGCTAACTAAAAAATATTTTAATGAAAACTTTACTGAAATATTTTTAAGATAGAACTTATTGTTTCTACAAACATTTCTCTATACAGGTAAAAATAGTTGGAAAAAAAATTTCTTTTCAAATACCAGAGATTTTTTTAAATTACAAATGAACAGTATTTGTAAATTTTATTTTCAGAATAACAAGCAATTCAATCATCTGCTTAGCAAACTTGTTATTTTATTTTTTTAAAGAAACATTAATTTACAATATTTGGTAGACAATATTAGCCAAATCCAGTAAAAAAATACTTACTTGCCTACTTTTAAAGTGAAAACTTAAGTTTTAAAAAAAATAATAAAAATACATATAAAAGGGAAAGATATTTTCAGACAGAAAAATCAACCATTATTTAAAAACTAAAATATTTATAATTTCAAGTAAATCCAAACAAAACAGTTAAGAAAGTTTCATTGTGCCATGAAAAAATAAAGGACATCTTTAAATTGAAAGGAAAAAAATTTATTAAAATGAGAGATAAATCAACAATTGAGGGGGGGGGGGGGGACCATCAACCAAGGTACTGATTTAAAAAAAAAATTTGACACAAAGCTAATAGCTGGATATTATAAAGAATCTCTAGCGTTTGCTATTTCTGTATTGTTATCAGGACTCCTGAAATAAGGTAGCCCAGTCGCCATTAGTGACCAATAAATTTTGAGAGGCGACTATATTTTTAGCCTTTTAATTACGATTTTACATCTTTTTGTAGTGTAATATTTGCATTAAAAAAAAAAAAAAAAAATCGGACTTGAGTAATATATTTTTTTTTTTCTGTTCTTGCTCGTGGTTTCAACTATCAGCAGAGAATCCTATTTTTTTCTTATCTTCGTACAGTCGCGAATTCCTCAAAATTTCTGATTTCAAATCCAAATTTAGTAACAACTATTCTGTTAAATAAATAGGAATTCAAAAAACAGAGCAGAAATCTATAAGAATTAAATGCGGAATAGTGCTAAAAAAAAAAAACACATTAATTTACGATGAAATCGGTGCAAAATCTAACTAATGTGTTCCAATGGGTTTAATTAGGGAAAAAAAAATAACGAATTTCTGATGAAATTGGCAAAAATCGAACCAGTACGTCAAATAGTTGTAATTCGAAATTAAATAAATTCGAAACTTACCTACGAGAATACATAAAATGTAACAGAACTTCCACAAAAAAAAAAAAAAAAAGAAAAAAAAAAATGAAATGGTAACATTGATTGCTGAAAAACCACGTTGCTTTATGACAAAACCTACAGCCAAGACAAAGGGACGTGGTCAAATCACTAGACTACTCAAATGTGTGATTTATGACTCGTAAAAGTTTTGATT
The DNA here is from genome assembly GCA_949128135.1 of Parasteatoda lunata. Lineage (NCBI taxonomy): Eukaryota > Metazoa > Arthropoda > Arachnida > Araneae > Theridiidae > Parasteatoda > Parasteatoda lunata. Next base: position 83,344,338 of record OX421979.1, on the reverse strand, counting down.
TAAAAATATAGGTATTTTAAAATTAAGAAGAAATTCATTGGTGTAACAAAAAAATATGATTCGAAAAATAATCTGAATTCATGACGAAATCAGGGAAAATCGAACAGGTGCATCAAAAAGATATTATCCAACTGCGATATTCGAAAGTAATTTCCGGTAATGCCCCATTAAAAATATCGGTATTTCAGAAAACCGTGTAGAAATCTGTAACAACAATTGCTGAAAACCCACATGGATTTATGATAACATTGGTACAAAATCAAGCCTGTCAAAAGATGACCAATTAAATGCGCGATTTGAAATTTTCGTGACGTATTAACAAGTTGAAAATTGCGTTCAATTTAATTTTATTTCAGCAAAATAATATCTACAGCAATCGCGTGTTTTTTGTGCAAGCCTCGCGATTTTAACAATTATTCTTTGAAATTTTTCGGGCTCCTTGTACTCAGAAGTTTTGTGAAGTTGCGTTCCAATTTTTGCGTCGAAGATGATCGTTTAAATACTTGATTCAAAATTTCCTTGGTTTGTTAATATCGAACTAAAAAAAAAAAAAAATATTAAATTTTTTGAAAAAATTTTTAAAACGCTTTCAATAAAATTTTATTTTGTCGAAATAGTAAAAAACATGTTATTATTCCACATCAATTGCGAGAATAAAAACATACGTTAGTGATTTCAGATTTTTCCTTCGAAAATCTTCCGATCCCATGGACTTACCAGAGGAGGTTTCCCCTGCTTTTGTCTAACTCGATAAGCATAGGGAATTTGTTCTGGTTGTTACATTAGATCCATCGACGTGCCCTGCTCATTGGAGCTGCCCAACCTCGGTAGTCTACATAAGATCCAGCATTAAATAAATAAAAACATTCCACATATCGATTCTTTATAAACAACCTGCCAATTCTGTGTTGTAATAATTTATACACGTTTTTGCATTCATCTACTACACTTTTTCTATTTTGTTGTTCTCAAGTTTATTAACGCAAAATTCCAATTAAAAATAATTTTTTAATGTTCATAAATATATTTACACCAAATGCTAAAATAAGTATTATTAAAAAAAAATTATTTTTCTTGCCCACTGCTATATTTACAACAAATTCAACAAAAACAAAATTTTAATTAAGAAGTAATAATTAGGAAAATAATATTTAGCTTTTTATAATTATAGCTATCATTAATACTATTTAATATATTCCACTAAAAATACTAATAATTTTTTGTAAATTTCTTAAACAATTCACATTTAATTCCTATCAAAATTCTTTATCACATATTTATTTAAAACGAAAAAATGTAGCTTGTCATTGTCTCATAATAAGTCAAAGTTATAACATAAGAGATCTAAGTTATTGCTGATACAAGGAAAGACCAAATGTAATTCTTTGATCATCATAGAAAGTTATAGCGACTTTAATTTTTCTTCAGTGTACCTGTATTTCATGTTTTCAACTAAAATGAAAATAAAGCATAATATAAACGTTAAATCTTTTCAGGAAAAAAAATATATGGTAATATAAATAACAAAAAAAAAAGATAATTAATAAATTATAATAAATATGTATAAAAACAATCATAAAATAAATATTTGAAAAATTTTTTTACCCTGTTAGAAAACTGGATTTTTTATCCATGTCCTTCATTGAAAGAAAATGTAAGTAAAATGTTATTGTAACCAAATTGTGAAGATTGTCATAATATTATTAATTAGGAAGGATATAACATGATAATAGTTATGTACCATTTCTTTTATAGAAATGTTTTACTTTTCTTTAACAGTTTAGCATAATAGTTCAACTTTCATTTTCTTCCAATGTGATTTTTCAAACGTGTAATGTATATTTACTTTTTACGTAATTACTGTCCTTCAGTTGCAAATGATTCATATAAAGCATTCTGGGCCGTCTTAATAGTATGTAGTGCCCCTCGGACACAAAAATATTTTAGACCCCTATAACCTATCACAATGTTTAAAAACGAACTAAAAAACTTCACATATATAAAATAAATCATTTTTAAGATATGATACAATAATTTTAACAAATTTAAACATATTTTGATTACCCCCAAAATTCAAAAAAAAAAAAAAGCATTTTTAAAATATGTACAATTTGAAATTTTTTTTTTTATTCTACCCAGTTGTAATCCTCAAATAATAAAATAATTTTCAAAATCATGGAAGTTAATTAAAATAAATTAAAAAAGTATGAATTATTTTGTCAAAGTAAACAGTTATCAAAACATCTTTCAATGCCCAAGAACCTAAAATTTTCATTGGAACGTAGAAAAATAGATTTCAGTTACCTTTTTAAAGTTTTCTTGTTGACAAACTATTCAAATTATTGGTGTTTGCATGATAATCAATCACTATTTGTAGAAAAAAAAATTCACACTTTATATAATAGAATATATTTATTTTAAAAAATATATAAGGCAATGTTGTTTATTCTTAGCTTTGTTAAATACAATTGATAAAAATTACGATTCTCAAAGGCCCCTTGAGTGCCTGGGCCCTGCCCAGGTGTGCCCAAGCGTAAAGACGGTACTGAAAGCATTCATATTCATATGGTTATGTGTTTTTACTCTTACAATAAATTTCACGAAAATGACACACTTTATTGTAACTATATATTTGAATTTTTTTAAATACATTCATTCAAGATTTTTATACATTGCATTCATTCACTTATTATTCATATTTTGCGGTAGACATATAACTTATTCATGTAACAGAGTTTTGAAGTTTAAAAGTTCATAAATATTAGTCTATCTTATAAAACATTAAACCAACAAGATATTATTTATAAGACTTTATAACTAGACGAGATATTATTTATAAGACTTTATAACTCTTAACTCTTTAACTCAAACTATTCTATAGCACGAAAAAATAAAAAAATAAAAAAAAACCACTAAAATAGCCACAAAATTCATAGTTATAAAAAAAGTAAAATAAATAACTAAATAAAATAACATTAATGATTTCAATTTAAAAAAGCTTAATATATCATTCATGCAAACATATGTATAGATATAAAATCAATACATTTTTCTTCGGCAATACATATATTTATTAAGAATTGTGTATTTTTTATGTCAAGAACAGGAAACAAATCCTGAAAATAATATTTGTTTTGTTTTTTATTTAAAATAGTTTAACTTGATATTAATTTCAATTAAAAATAATTTACTTAGGGAATTAGGCTTTTTTACGTGCTTAGGCTTTTTTACGAAAATTATTTGACATTATTTATATATAATTAAAAATGCTTTCGTTAAAATAAAAATAGAATAAATACTTTGTATCTTTAAAATATAAATTAAAAATATTTATCTATAAGAAAAAACTGGCAAAAATGTACCATACCAAAAAGTGAACGAATCAAGCTTGGGATGCTCAAAAGTAGGTATGAAATGTAAAGAAACCTTTCTCACCTTATTTTCTCACTGTAACTTAATACTTTTTCTTAACTGTGGAGAAGATTTCTACCCCCATTCTTAGGTTGAAAATGACCCTAACAGGACCCAATTTACAGACGTGACAGCTTAGGCCGCAGCCCCCTAGAAAGGTTTAATTGATAACCGTGAGCTTTGCTGGTCCTCAGATCAATGTTACATTCCTTCTCTAACCTTCACAACTGTTGCTGCTGGTTTTCTGATAGTCTCTCCAAAAGCTCTAGGTATTATACATTTGTAATGAAAAATTGTGGAGTAACTACCACTATAAATATTAAATACCAGTTCACTAGTATATAAAGCATGCTAAGGTTGACATGGTCAATAATTATATCCCCTCAATTCAATCTTATTTTAGATTAATTCTAATAATCAATTTGTACTTTGTTTAGGGCCTCCCACATTTACGCAGTGCTTCCTTTTTTTTTAATGCTTATTTTTGATTATCAGTAAATATTTGGTCGGTAGAGCACACATAAGGAAGCTTGATACTAATCCTAAAAGGGGGCCTCAGATGGTCCTCTTAATGCATGCAAGAGGCTGATAAACTTTCTTTCATCCATTCTGATAATGATCCACAGAAAAAGAGATAAAAAAAAAAAAAAAAACATTCAAAATATGCAATGTGTCTTCTCTTACTTTTCAAAATATCAACATTCACAAAAATGGGTAGCAGATCTGGTTTGGTGACAGGTTGCATCATAAAGACAAATCAATAATGTTAATTGATAAGTGACTTATGCAGCGTTAATCAGTCAATTAGGATTTATCAATTGAAAACTAATACTAAATTTTTAACAAAATATTTACTTAATATACATGTATTGAAAGAAAATTTTAAAAAGAGATAAAAAAAAAATAATAAAATTATTAATACTATTGTTACATTATTAAAAAAAAAAAACTCCAATTTAAAAACTTAAACTTTTCATTAAACTAACTGGTCGTTTTAACTAAAAACTGAATTCTTAAAAAAAAAAAAAATTAACAGAAACTTGTTTAATTTTTTAAAGATCTATGGGATTAAAAATAAAACAAATAAAGCTTCGTATATGTTTTAAAAAATTAAGAAAAAAATTATTAGAAAAAAACCAACAAAATACATTGAAATATTAAATAATTTAAAAAAAAGCTCTGCATTTAATTAATTAGTTATTTTAATTTAAAACAATTGTAATGACTAATGGCTAAATATCAAATAAATGTAAGGTTTATGTTAACAATTTAAAAATTCAAATGATTAAAGATTTATTGGTGTATAGCATACTTACTTGCTTGAAGAAATTGTTCTTTTTTAAAAAGAGGTAGTGAAAACTAACAAATATTTTATAACAAAGTATAAATTATTTGAATACAAAATACTGCTATTAAATTGTACCACTTATAATAAAATAAATATTAAAAAAAAAAATATGAAGAATTCTCTTCTCATAAAAATATTGATGTCAGAATGAAATAATGCACTGTGATCCCAAAGTAGCAGAAGTACAACTGAAAATAATCGTTAAGAATGAAATATCTTTGGGGGGAAAAAGGTGCATTGCAATTTATATTCTGATGCTGATCCACACACAATACCAAGAAATGATGACCTATGCAAAAAATCGATATTTCTAAATATATATATTGCCCCGTCTTAAACAAGATATTTCTATTTTAAGCAATATATAATACATTTTCATTTTGTAATTACAGCATTATCTGCAATCCAAAAAACCTGTAGATAAAATGTGAATTTGTTTCTAAATAATTAAACTCTGCAATTAAAAATGGAATATTTTGTTTAAGATATTATAGGTATTCTCCAACTTACCTCTTGGGAATGGAACACAGAGAATGAGTTTGCCTCTGCCGAAAACACTTCACCCTGCAATATTAAAATTTTCTGATTATTATTTCTAGAAATATATGACCTTTTTAATTCTTTTAGGTCACTCTATTTACTATGCTTAACATAAGTACATTTTGTGCATTATTAGCTTCTTTTTTCTTCATATATGCACTCTAGTTTGCCAAAGATTGATCTTTAATGAAGACTAAAAATTCATTTTTAAATATTAAAGTTTTATAGAAAACTTTTAGAAGCAGATTGAAACTTGCTATTAGAAAAAATATGAACTTATATTTCTTCAAAAATATTGTAATAGTAAGTCTTGCATCTGATTCTGAAAATTGCAATAAAATATCTATAAAAGAAAAATAATTTTTTTTTTTTTCCATATAAAAACTTACTAAAATTCCTGATGTATCTTGAGGAACAATATCATTGAGCCTGAAAAGGAAAGAAAAAAATTTCATCAAACATTTATTAAAATTTAAAACATAGATATCTCAGTGGGCAAGTAAACTTTCAAATTTTACGAAAATCAAGTCGACTTATACACCAGTATCAAAGGTGGTTGTTGATCATAAAATATTGATGCATTATAAGATAGATATGAATAAATGTGTATCAATTTTTCAAACAATTATTTTTAATACATCAGGGCTCACATTAAAGACTTCCAGGGGTGATTGTGAGCCCAAGTCAAAATTCCGGAAAATTTCTTGAGTAAAAGAATTAAAAAAATGAATCAAAATATTAATTTAAACAAGGTTTTTTTTCTTTTTTTCAATATTTCTTAGTTTATTTAAAATATCTTTAAAATTTTACACATACCTATGATGACCTGGAGAAGTAATTGAAATTTACAAATATGTCTTTCTTTCTTGAGTAATGATTATAATAACTATTTACTGATAAAAAATGAATATTTATCTTGAATATAAGCATATAAAGTAGGTCTCCTTACAAACAAGTAAAAAAAACTGTGTTTTTAAGCTCCACCGTTGAAAATTTGATTTCAAAAACTTTTGCGATCAACGATTTTTTGAAACATCTGAACCTTCGATCTCCGGAAACTTCCGGATCACGGTTAGCGAAAAATCCGGATTTTTTCCGGAGCACAATCAGCCCTGGACTTCAAATTATTATTCTTAATATTAGCAAATTATTCTTAGCCAAAGGCAAATCTTTAAAGTTTCTTATGATTGAATTTTTATTGTAAAAAACTTCAAATCAAAATACAAATTTACTATGAATTGAATCACTTTGCAAAATACAAATTCAAATGAAGAGCTATGTTGCAGTTGGGAAGGAATGAAAGAGCAGGCGTATGGAAGAAAGGATGAAAAATATAGATGTTTTATCATCCTTGAGGGAAAGATTGGATTAATTTTTGATAGTTTTTTAGGCAAGAGCAGTAATGTAAGGATATATCCAACCTTAGGCAACATTATGTATTTGACACTATATTGTTACAAGGCAACATATTTTCTCCAAAAATACATAAATAATAATAGGCATCTTGCTACCACATAGTCTGTTTTATTGATACAAACTATATGAAAAGTTTGTCACACAATATCATGTGATCCGGTAACGAATGTGATAATCTGTATTTTATGGTAGTTTGTCTCACGCTTTCATAATCTTTCTTGTTACTTACATTGTTTGAACTTAATATAATTCCAATTAGTTATGCACTGCATGACCTTTTTTTATTTTTATTTTAGGATTGAAGAGAATATATAGTCATCTTTTCTATAGAAAAAATAATTCGACAAAACAGAATTATTTCGCTGAATTTACATTTGGTAAATGCTTAGCACAGGTTCGGTATATACAATTACAATGAACTTTGCTTTTTCCTATTTTTTTTACATATAAAAATTTTTTTTCAAAAACAATGCATTAAATTATGCTCTGAAATTTTTTTAAAAATAAAAGATAATTTCTTCAAGAGTATTTCAATAAATATGAAAATCAACAATGAAAAATTTTAAAACATACCATAATAATACAACTTTTTTTTTTACAGTCACAAAAAATTGTCATCACCCTGATTTAAAGAATCCAAAATTCCGTACTTTTTTAAAAAAAAATTTGGTGCCAAATGTATCATGTCCAAAGAGAACAAGGTTAAATATTTTTAACTTGGGAAAAATTTATAGAATTTGTCATTTTTTATGTTTTTCAGTTATAAAAATTTTCATTATTAGTTATTTATACCAAAAATTTGTTATCAAGTATATGAACCAAGGTATTATACCAAGAAATAGGGATCAACTTACACACTGGCATATACAGTATACATAATAAAAATATAACAAATGCCAAATAAATTAGGTACAGGGTAAGTTAGTCATCTGATTCATAAAGAAAAAAAGGCAAATAAGCTAGCTGCTAGTGGTGTTACATTTGTAGTCAATAAATGGTATTAGAAATCTCTATTTCATTAATGCATTTCACTATTATTGTCAAACTGTCAAGATTTCAATTGAGCATTAATGGAAGAAGTAAACATTATTATTATTTTTTTTTTTTTAAATAATAGCGGAACACAGAGTTTTCATTAATAAAAAAAGTTAACTCTAAATTTTACTAAAAAAAGAAAATCTCAGTCACATTTCCTTTAGGCACTTTTTTTCTCACTTAGAAAGAATAGTTCTTTTATTCATTGAGTAAACTTAAAATAGTTCTAAAAATAATTCTAGAAATTGTTTTGTTTATAGACTTTGATGTTGCTTTTTTTTCCAGCTATGTCGTAATGAAATTATAATGAATTGATAATGATATTGTTAATTAATTGCAATAAATGCTGAAACTATTTATTGGTTACTTTCCAGGTTATTTTTATGACTTGTTACAGTCTTGGTTTTAAAAAAGAACTACAATATTCTTCAACTTTTCTTTTTCCAGGATGCAGCAGGCCATAACTTTAAATAAAAGATTTTTAACAGGTCCATAATTATTTATTTTACAAAAAGGATATAATAAACAATAACAATATAACGTTATAATAAACAATAATAGTTTTTTAAGTTATATTTATACACTAAAAAATGAAAATTTAAAAGCATTTTAGAAGTGGGGAAATTAATATAAGTATAACATTTTCTAAATGAACTATTAAAAACAGTTTGCATTGCATAAACAAAAAAGAAGTCAATTAATTTATAAGTCAGTATATTCTAATTATAAAAACTAAAAAGGTTGAGTCACCTTCTACAACTTAAACTACTATTTTAAAATTGTTATTTTTGTGTTAATGAATTCATAAGACAATAAAAGATAACGAGGTATAAGATATATTTCTATAAAAATTGTCTTACTTGTCCTGCCGCCCATTCAGATCAAATTTCTGATTCTAGTAAATTGATTTTTTGTAAACAAAAAAATATTATTTATCTTATTGAATGTAAAACCTGCTCATTAAAATACATTGGACAGACAGGTACTGAACTTAATAAAAGAATTAATAGTCATAAAAAACTTTCAAAAATATGATCATTCTGATATCGAAATTGTTCATTTTCAAAAACATTCTTTTAAAGTATTAACATTATTATTCTTAAACATATTGAAGATTTGAATCTGAGATTGGATCATGAAAATATTTATATTTGCAAATTAAAAACTTTAAACCCTTATGGACTTAATAGTAAACTTAATGGAGAAGGTAGCCTTGATTTAAATTCTGTTTGCATTTACAAGAAACTGAATATTTTTAACAATGGTTTTACTAATTATTCAAGAGGTAGCAGGGGTAAGCATAAGGACAAATTTAATAATAATAAAAAATTTAATTTGGTCCTTTTCAAAAATTTGTGTTTATTGGAAGTTAGTGATACTAACATTAAAAATGTTAAAAGCTTCATCTTTAGTACTAAGAATTCAGTGTTAAAATGGTTGATTAAAGCACAATTGAAACTTGTCAAATTTTCTAATCCTGATTTCAAATCTATTGTTTTAGATCTTATTAAGTTTAAACTTCATATCAACAACTTTGAAATATTTAATGTTTCAACAAGTGATAAAGAATATTGTATTATTAATTTTCCTGATAAGGTTTTTGAAAAAGGTTCATTACCAATGGTTATTAATAGTCTTGATGACATTTTTCCTATTAAGGACAAAATTAGGGTTTCTATTTGTTTCAAATATAGTAAGGCGTTAAAAAATATTATTTGCAATTATAATTTTTTCTGTCAAAATTTAATGGAACTTGAAGATATTTGCTTGTGTGACAAAATACATTACAGGGATTTTGTTGATAAAGATCATAAACACATTGTTACGGGTAACCTTGACATTGTTGTTGATAAACAATTGAGATTTCTAATGGGTCTCGGAACAAAGTTTAGACCTAGGAAAAAATATAATTTGCCACTTATTATTTCCTCAATTAGTAATGATTTAGACGGCTTTATTGCCAAGTGCTCTAGAAAATATAATTGGCCCATTGAAGGATTTTTTGAATGGAAGTTTAAAGTTTTGTATAATTTTAAATTGAATTTTTTGAAAAATAACACAAATTACCAAGGTTTCTATTTAAATTCTAATATTCTTAAATCTATTGAGGTTTTGAGAAGGAGCTTTATTATATGTGTGGTTGATAAAGCTTCAAATAATTTCCGCTTTATGTGCAAAAATTTTTTTAAACATTTAATTGGTACTGAATATGATAACAATGATACTTTCATTAAGATTAACTACCCTAAGAAAAAAATTGACAATAGAATTTTGGCTTTTTATAAAAAAATTGGGTTAAAACCAAATAGTTTAAATTTTCCATATTAATTTCCGACCGTTAAATTTCATAAAACACCTGTTAAATTTAGATTTGTTACATGTTGCACAGGGTGTTATAATTCTGTTTTTGGTAAATGTTTTTTTAAATATTTAAAAATTATTTTAAACAAAATTATTTCTAAAGATAAACATTTTATTATTAATAACAACCAGGAAGTTATTAAATATTTAAACAACAATTATGTTAGTAACATTCTTACCTGTGATTTCGAAAATCTTTTTACTAGTATTCCACACAATTTAAAAAACATTTGTTTTGAAATTTTTTAAAATTATTTGATTAATGAGGGTATTAACAAGGATGATTGAATTAATTTATGCAATGTCAACATTTTTGAAAATTATCTTTTTAATGGTATAAGTTTTTATAGACAAATTAAGGGTATTGCTATGGGTAATAGTCATTCAAGTGCATTTGCCAATATTTTTCTTCATTTTTATGAACATAAATTTTTACAGAATAATTTTTTGAATGGTTTTAGGTATATTGATGATTTAATAATTTTTGATTTGATTAATAATATTTATCCTGATGATTTGAATTTAATTAAAACCAATTCAAATGACTCTCGTGCTTATTTTTTGGATCTCGATATAAGAATTTCTAATAATAATATTTTCATGGGGGTTTATGATAAAAGGAAAGATTTTAATTTTAATGTTATTAGCCTTACTCATTTTTATTCCAACCTTCATTATAAAATTTTCAAAAATATTGTTTTTGGTCAAATTTTAAGATTTAAATTCATTTGCAACAACCGTACAGATTTTTTAACAGCTATTGGGCATTTAAGAAACAGTTTAAAGAAAAATAAATTTCCTTTCAACTTTTATAATAATTTTTTGTTTCAATAATTTTTATGTTCTGATTCAAGATATTTTAAACAAATTTTATTAATTGGCCGATTTTGAAGCCCACCTAAGCAGGCCTAGGTGGTGAACAATCTGGATTTCATTTTCAAAATTTATCTGATTTTTTACAGACGGCAGCACTTGGATTCTATTGCTCTTTAATTTGTTTATTTGCATCTAGGTGTCAGCACTTATTTCTTTAGCTTCTGATTTGGAATATTTAAGGGTTTTTCATTTTTATTAACTGTAACTGTATACTATTACGTTGATTATTTATAGTGTGCTGCGGAGGCGTTTCATTGTAGTGTATTTCTATTTTTGTAAATTTAAAATGTGATTCTTTTGCAAATTTAATGTGACTTTTAATATGGTAATTATTTTTATTCTTAATTTTGCTTGTTTTATCATTAGGGGCCTCGGGGCACTGTTGGTTTTGGCTTCAGCCACTAACAACAGAAAGGCTCCTGTGTGTTTACAGACAGTGTGTCCCCTGATGAAGTGCTGTTCTGTGAACACACAATTACATTTTATTTTTTAGATATTAAATTATTTTTAAGTTATTTTAAATTATTTTTATGTTATTTTACATTGTTATTAGTTTTAAAATACAAATTTGGTTTTTAGCTGCATTGTGCGCTGTTCCAGTTTGAATTGGATTAATAATTGTTTTGTGTTTTTCCTACCTCAAGTATTATAATTTTGAAATAAGTATTTGAATTATGTTTGGATAAAAGATAACGTTAACTTCAGGCATCAGTAGAAAATTTTAAACTTGGAAGTTTAAAATTCGCATATAAATATATATATATATACAATTAAAAGAGCTGAACAAAATTAAATCAGTGACTTAAATAAATTTATTACACAGTATAAAAAGCAATTTTTTAAATAAATATATATAACTTGAAAAAGTGTTGTGAAAATTTTTTTTAATTGTAAACTAAAGAATATAATAGATTAATATTTCCCATTGAATATATATTTGTGCTTAGATTAAAATCTGGTATCTGATTGTGTACTGTTTTCACTGTGGACTATAAAAACAATTTAAAAAAACCTGTAAAACAGGCATGCATTATTTTTATAAAGGTAATTATGTTCACATTTTCAAATTATTAAGTATGTGATTTAAAATGTAGCTTTTATTATCCATAGTTTAATACAAACTTAATTTTGAATAATAATTTTACACTTAAATAGTACAAAATACTTAACCAAGCAAGCACAATCTAATTGCAAAAAATAATTAAAATTTTTAAATAATACAAATTTGTAATAATTATTACAAAAAAATTTTATTTTATAATTTTACTTTATTTTTAGCAAACATTAGAAATTAAAATTATTAAATATTTCATAGTTAATAATAAAAATTTCACTAATTCAGGGTGGCCACTCAAATCAGACTTCCAATTTCCCTGATTTTTCCAGGTAAAAATCTTAAAATTTCCAGGTTCATGTTTTTTTTTTATTTCTCTTTATAAAGTGTATATCTACAAGAAAAGTGTCTATATTATACAATATCTTATTCAAAATGTCATTTTTTTTAACACATAATCTTAAAAAAAAAAAAAATTTCTTGACAAGATTTTGTTTTTTTTTTTAATTTTTTAATGCTTTGGTACAACATAATTTTTTTTTAAAAATTAAGACATGTGAAGAAAATATGTTTAGCTTGCAGAATATATTGTTTTTATTGAATAAATTTTTTTTAATCTGTTACTTTAAGAAGTATTTGCTCAAAGTGTACCTACAAAATGGCAAAAATAGAATGACCAATAAAACCTTGGATAAGTATTGTTTAATATATTTTCATTAAGCAAAGGAAAACCATTTCAGGTGATTATATATCAATAGATTTTTATAATTACAGTGGCTCCCAAAAGTGTTCGTCCACTTATAAACAACTTTTATTGAAAGAGGAAATAAAAATTCATTAATTAAAATGAATATTTCAGAACGGGTATTTGATAATAAGATATATAATCTATTCTTAGCAAAACTGCTTGGAATATTTTAAAAACAAAGCAAAAGTTAATTTTTAAGACATCAATAATCAAATAGTAACAAAAATTTTACCCCAGGAAAGTCAGCGTACAGTTAAATGTTTTCGGATTTCAGTATCAAAATTAACGTCAATTACTTTAATTTTTTTCATTTATTTTTGATTTAATTATTTTTCATTTAATTATTTATTTATTTATTAGCAATTTAGTATCAAACTTATAATAGCAAAATTATATTTTAATTTTTGCTCGCTAACTCAGTCATATTTCATTTTATAAATACTGTCCACTTATAACTTTTATTGAAAGAGGAAATAAAAATTCATTAATTAAAATGAATATTTCAGAACGGGTATTTGATAATAAGATATATAATCTATTCTTAGCAAAACTGCATGGAATATTTTAAAAACAAAGCAAAAGTTAATTTTTAAGACATCAATAATCAAATAGTAACAAAAATTTTACCCCACGAAAGTCAGCGTACAGTTAAATGTTTTCGGATTTCAGTATCAAAATTAACGTCAATTACTTTAATTTTTTTTATTTATTTTTGATTTAATTATTTTTCATTTAATTATTTATTTATTTATTAGCAATTTAGTATCAAACTTATAATAGCAAAATTATATTTTAATTTTTGCTCACTAACTCCGTCACATTTCATTTTATCATTTAAAAATGACTCCTAGTCGTAATAAAATACCAAATTTGATTATTTGTCATCATAAGAGGTAAATCAGTATTGAATATTGTTAAATTAGTTTATTGTGTCCTATTGCACTGCGAAATATGTGATAAAATGCTTAAAAGAAAGACTTCAAATCAGAGATTAAAATTATAAAATTTGTGAAAAAATTCATAAATTCACAATTGAGTGTTGTAAAAGTTTCTGTAAAATGTTTAAAAAAATATACTGCATGAATTTCAACCGACAAAAAAAAAAACTAGTTGCATGTATTTAAAAACTTATAAAAGCTATTCTAGATGCAAAAGTAAACTCTACTAAATGTTAATTTAAAGAAAAATTAGAATATTTACTAATAGATAAGAGTTTTTTCTTTTAAAGTTGCGATGACTTTTGTGGGATAAAGTTTTTGTCACTTTTCAGTGATTGATTCCTTAAAAATAAACTTTTTCTTTGTTTTTAAAATATTCCATACAGTTTTGTTAAGTTTAGAATACATTTTTTATTATTAAATATCCAATCTGAAATATTCATTTTCATTAATGTATAGTTTTATTTCATTGAAAGTTATAAGTGTACCAACACTTTTGTGAATCACTGTAATTACATTTCAATATAAAGCTGTACTGTATGCTGCATTATACTGTATTTTATCTTACTAGTGCTTTTTATAAAATTCATAGATCACATTTTCCTTAAACCAATATCTCAAAGTCAAATTTTTAAATTATGTTGTTTTGAAATAGCATTTTTATTTTAAAAGATTCAGTATAAAAAAATAAAAAAAAATCACAAATGCAAAATTGTCTAATTTTTTGTTCTATACTCTATAGAAAAAGAAAAAAAAATAGATAAAATTTCTTAATACTTCTTTAAATTTTTTTCTTATTTGAAATTAAAACATTTAAAGAATTCAAATCTAAACAAACAGTTTTTTAGTTTAGCATAGTTAATTTTTTTTTTTTTTTTTAACAACTAGGATCTTGCAGAGTGCAGAACTAAAACGCTAAGTTTCATTTTCCTTCTTCCAACTACACACATATGAATAAAAAAAATTTATATTTTATGTATATATATCATTTAATATGTTTCCTATAAATTCCTTAGTCAGTGTCAGCTTTTTAAGGTAAAAGGAGGAATAGGTTTTATCATAACAGGAATGCAAGCAACATTCATATCATAACAGGAATGCAAGCAACATTCATATCATAACAGGAATGCAAGCAACATTCATATCATAACAGGAATGCAAGCAACATTCACGAACTTTTGATATTGTGATAACTATTCAACTCGAATTTTGAATCAAATCTAATATTTACCAACAAAACAGTAAAATTAAATATTAATATCTAGTTAGTTCTAAAAAAAAGTTTTTTCTAAAATTAAAATACGTTATAAAAGGTTAAAATGAAATAGAAAAAATTAGCATTAATGCAAGAACTGTAACAATTTGTCGACAAACTGTTAGTGACTAAAAAAATGTGTGGTTGGTTTGCTCAGAAAAAACAATTTACAGATTTCTTTGAATGGGAGTCCAAAAGCTTTCAGAGAAAGAGTACAATATAAAATTATTAAATTATAACCAACTGATTTTTGGAGAATTTTACAAAGTTAAAAATTCAAAAAACATTTTGGTTTAGTAGCCATGGGAGAATTTTATGTGGCATTCTAGTTTAACAGTCATATAATGGAGCAAATTTTGATGCAAGCAAAGTATAGCCAAGTTGATGACATTTTAACTGCTTGGAGATACATTTCAGTCTAAAAAATGTGGGTATAATAGATGAAATAATTTAAATTAAAAAAATCAGTAAATAATTTAAATTAGTGAAATTAAAAAAATATTTAAGAAAAAATTCCCAGCTTTTCTTTAAAATTTCCTGATTTTTCCAGGTTTTTATTCATATTTCACTGATTTTTTCCAGTATTAAAAAATTCCCTGATAATTCCAGGTTTTCCAGGTGGGTGGCCACCCTGTAATTGTAGTAATTGATCATTATTAACAAATTATTACATTATTAACAATGTACTTCTAGCTTTGGCATTGAAGATTAAGAATTCATCATAAAGGCATTCAGAAAAATACTTTATATTTAGATTTTTTTAAATTAATCAGTCTTTATCACTAGCTATTTAATATTTACAGTGTAGCATTCAAAACATAAATACAAAATTTCTGCCAATAAAAATCAGATCAATAGGTTAAAAGTTATTCAATCAGGATAAATTTTTAAAGTTAGATTAATTTTATATTATTTATTTCTTGCTTTATTAAGAATCTTCTTCAAATCTTCTCTAATGTTTTTAAAAATTAATGTGATTGTTCAAAAATCTTCAAATTTTATTAGGTGTAACTGTAACGATTACGTTTTGAACACAATTATCATACATACTATCAAGATTACCTCTAAATTTTGTAAGAGACTAACAATTTTAAACTTTTTTTTTTCCTTTTTTGGAAAAACAAGATAAAATCTTTTATTGAATTGAATTTAAATCAAGTTATTCACTCATATTGATTGATCTCTATTTAATCAACTTTTTGATATTTTTATTTTTTGCATTTTTTAAATCTGTAACAATTATGTTTGAACATAATTAACATATATACTACAATGACTATTCTTACTTTATCCAGAGAATCTAACCTTTTTAAGTGAACAAGATAAACTCATTTATTATATTAATAAGATTATTGCACATACTGCTCATTCAATTAATCTTATCATTTTTTTTTTTTTTAATCAATAAGTTATGTCTAAAATATCACACTAACATATCTTATACCTACTTAAATAGATGCGGTTTTGATAAATGTATTCGTAATGAGTTAAAGATAAAAATTTCGACATTTTTTTTAAACAATAGGCATATCACATATGAGACTTCTTTTAAAGACAAACTAAAAAAAAAATTATAATTTGCTTTACTTAGGTTTAATACAGTCAGACCTGTTTATCTCAAATCTTTCGAAAAAGTTTGAGATAAAAATAGTTTTGAGTAATACAGGTACTTTAAAAATTTAATTTAACTAAGAAAGTCGATGAAAAGTGCTTTAATTGTTTTTAGTAGAAAAATACAGGCATTTCTATAAATTAGCTATACCACATATATCTATTCATATAAAAAAGCTTTAACAGAACTTTAACACTGAAAATAATATTTTTAAAGAATTTGACATTTAACCTTCTTAGCTTGTTATGTTGCTTGGGCATTTGTGCTCGATTATAAGAAATTCGAGAAACAGAGGTTTTGAAAAAGAAGTTTTTGAGAGAGACATGGAAAATATATTGGATTTTAGATAGTAAATGTAAGGAATTTTAGAAATTTTGAGACATAGAGGTTTTTGAGGTGAAGAGGTTTGAGATAAACAAGTTCAACTGTATATTTTTAAATTCAAAATTATTTCATTTATAACAGAAAGTTATAACAGTTTCTAGTTCATTACAAAATAATTATTATTAATCTCTAAAAGACTCTTAGGTAATTTGAAAAGAAAAAAAAATTACTTACAGATTCAACAATTCATTTAAATCTGCACTGCTATTCAGCTCATTCAATGTCTAAAAAATTAGATTAAAAAATTAGATTCTAGAAAATTATAATATTTAACAGCAATTAAAACTATATAGTAAAAAAATAATGAGTAAAAAAAGGGTCAATAATCAGTTTAAGAAGGAATCATGTTCCTGATTAAAGACTTGAATGCTAAAGAATCAGAATTTAGATGACTGATATAAATAAATATTTCAGAAAAAAAATTCACAAAAGTTTTAAAAAAATAATAATTACAAATAATTTATTACAAGGAAGATGAAGGAAATATCACTTATGAAAAGTTCTTCAAAATACACGAATCTTGATGCATTCCAATTATTATAGCACTCATATTAATTATTATGATTGTGAGATGCATATGATTGCATCCAATATTTTTCCAATATTACATGTGGACATATATATCTAACAAAAATGGGACAGTTCAATCTTTTCAATTTATCTTGTGTTAAGTAATACTTAAAAAGTAAAAAAATTATTTAATCATATTAACTTACAATGCCATTTTCTATTGGATCCGATGACTGATTCTCAATAGACCTGTAAAAAAGAAATTATATCTATATATATATTATATTATATATATATATATATTACAAAAATACTTGCATAAAATTAATTTTTATAATTGGCAATACAATTATTTTTTATGATTGCAAAAATATTTATTTTTTACAATTGCACAATTAATATTATTTTATATAGCTGTTAAAACATGCACAGTGGCTGTCTTATACTATGGTGCAATTCGCTTGGTTGACAAAATAAGTTTTATGATTAAAATGATGAAGTTTTATGATTTTAGAGCAGTTAATAGATTGGACCCCTTAATGTTAAGTTTATTTTTTGCACAGTTCCTCATATCTTGAAAACTTTTGACTTGAATCGAAACATTTTTGTACACAATTATAAAAATAGCTTATTCAAAAGATAATTCAGTACAAAAAATAGTTTTTAATAATAATCAAACAATTTTGAACTGAAAGGTATACAAAGCTTAAAATCATTTTAACCGGTTAACGATCGGTTAATTTTCAAGAAAACGGTCATAAAAGTGCCTATTTTGCCAAATACACGTATATGATTAGTGCTGATATCTAGTTTAAAATAAACTAACTATTTACAATTACCGTAAAAATATCCTCGTACTGCTATCTGGTGTGTAAAATGAAAAATAAAATGTTTTCCAGGCAAAAGAAATGAATTAGTTTTATTCTTATTGGTGCATTTCTACTGAACGCTTCTGCCCGGAAATTTCACGGGATCGAGAAATAGCAAGCGAAAACTCACCCTGTCATTTTCACGGGAGTGAGAAGGAAGGGGTTAAAGGGGTGTAATTTTATATGGCAAAATACAAAATTTGAATGAAATCAGCTAAATAGTTCTAGATAAGCACCTATTTTGCTTAATACATGTAACCTGAAGATGTCTTTGAATCGACAGAAGCAAGAGGGTACACTGACAGCAGTAACTAGCATATGAATAAGACATAACAATATACTATATTGTTTAACTGCAGTTGACAAAAATAAAATAATTAATCTTTCTTCATTTAAAACCATGCGGTGTTTTAGAATTATATTATTTTCAACATTTGTAATAATTTCAATCATGTAGTGTAATTAAGATAATTTTATTAATAAATTCCAAAGTCAGTCTCAAAGCACTAAGACTCGTTTCAAGACTCGTTTTCGCACTAAGACAATTTTTATTTAAGGATTAATAGTTAAATCTTATGGTAAGTGTAATTTCTTAAGTTGTTTCTACTAATTAATGTTAAAAAGTGATATGACCGCTTATTTAAAATATGAGTTCAACAGTCTGTTTAACTGTTTCAAAAAATAGATACAACTAATGAAATAACATTAAATAATTGTGAAAAATAATTTTTTATATAGAATTATCTCTGGATAAATGTATTTTAGACTTGCGAGCAAAAATTTTTTGATTCACTTAAAACAGTTCTCAAAATATGGCAAACTGATCTGTTAATAAAAATAAAAGTATGCTAATTCAGATAAAATACTCTTGTCCTAGTACATAAAAATCTATTCATTAGATCAAAAATTTATTAGGGGTGTTTCCATTCCTTTCTTTTCCTTTTGTGCCCTATGCAACATTAAAAGTTGTTCCTGGAGTTATTTTAAGTATTGTAATAAGTTTAAGTAGTTCCCACAATACACTATTTACTTCACTCCTTTCTAGGATTCCTATATTCAATTGCATAATTTAAAATACTTACAAAACAAATGTATTAGAAAACTCATCTTGTAAATCAGATGGAGGATTCATTTTATTCGACTCCTGCCTCTCAGCCATTCCCTAAAAATAGATAAATAATTAATATCATTCTTTTAACACATTAAAAAAAATTTACTTACTTTGGTAAAACTGAAAATAAGGAAGAGTCAATTACTATACACTATAGAGATGCACACCATATTTAAAAACATTGTTTTTGTTTTAGAAACAGACAACCAATTTTTTTTATAATGAAACATGAATTTGCCACTAATTTGTAAACTAAGTCAATAATAAAATATTGCTGGCAGATTTCAGATAAAAAGATATAAATCTAATAAAAGAATAGAATATTTGATAAAAGATATAGCATTAGAAGGACTTGGACAATATCATAAGCCACATTTTCAAAAGATAGTTTTTAAGAACATTTTGGATAAAAACATCAATTTCCCGGAAGGTACTAGGATGTTTTTGTAATGAGGTGTAAAGGAAATGAGATGTTAAATTAATCTCTTTCTCCGTATAACAATTTTCAAAAAGATACATGATAGAGAAGCTTGGAAAAAGTGATAAATTGAGTGTTTTTGGAATTCGTTGTTTATTAGCAAGCCTTTATGTAAATCTTATCAAAACAAATTACTAATCAGACGATTCTTATCTTATTCCACATAAAAGAGGTCAGTAAGAAAAAAAAATGCTACTGGACTTGAAAATTTGTGGAAGCAACTTTATTGTAGATAAAACAATTGTGAATTAACTGAAAAATAATTCACTCACGTTGATGAAAAAAGTTACTGTTTATGTAACAGCTGTTTGCCATTGCTAACCAGCTGCCCATGTCTCATATTTACATTTATAGCCTGTTGATATGACAATAATTGTCACCAATAAGTCTTCTGATAGGAATTATCTTGTTGTCGACAGACAGTATTATTACTACTTTATGAAAACTATTTTGAAAATTTTTAATACCTTTTTTTTGTTGTCTTCAAAATGTTTATTGGGCTACTTATTAATGATTTTCAGCTTATATATTTTATCTAAGATATTTTTTTTCTCTCTTTTTGAAAGAATTAAGCCAATATATATATATATATAAAAACATTGAAAATGTAAAGAGATATTGATCTATGTTAATTTTAAATTATCAAATTTAATTAAAGTAAGATTTGTAATGAATAAGGCCACAAATCTTTAATATTTTGCTTTAATAAAGAAAGCAATTCATCCTGATTTCATTTTTAAGCTTAGAACAATTTTAATGACATTTCTTTTCTAATAAACCTACATTAGGAAATATCATAACAGAAATAAATAAGTGAATAAATTAACTTAGTGAGAAAGCATATGAAGTGCTTTTTCTTTTTATATATGTTTCAAACAGCAACTAAATAAATAAAAACCAGTTCTTGCATAAATAATATACTTTCAAATTTCAAGATACCTACATTACTTATACAATAAGCTGAAAATTATTTTAAGGCAAAAAGTCATGGATTTTTTTTCTTCCAATGAAAAGAATATTTCATGCTCTGAGTAATCCATAAAAATTTAAATTCATAATTAAATGATAATTAATTTCCTATTTATAATGAAACCTTATTTGTTGGCCCTTAAAAGGGCCTTTTAAAATAAAAAAAAAATTTTTAAAAAAGTCACAGGAAAAATATGTTTGAACAGGGTGGGAGGTCAAAAAATATCAGCTTCCAAAACCATACAAAACAAAAACGGAAGTGCTTTAAAATTCTATGATTTTGTTGCTCAGTAACATGAAATTTACCATTTTTTTTTTATACTCTGTTTGAAACAATGTGCAGTGAATTGAAGCAACCATAATGCAGTGTTTTTATATTTACCTATCACATCTTCGTGCCATCCAAATTGCATAACTCCAAACTGGTCTGTAACAGTGAGAGATTGCATTTAGTTCTGTGAAAGAGAAAATGTGAAATTGCCAAGATAACTAGTCCAGTTAAAGAGCTCAAACTAAATGGACTTTACTATTCCTTTGACTATAATTACAACTTATTACAGAAGCTAAAAATGTACTTGCATGTTATTACTTAGTAAAATTATTTATAAGCAATGTATAATTATCTATGTTAGAAAAATTTTTCAGGAAAAAATAATTTAACCAAGGTCTATATTAGTTTATAATAAAATTTTTCAGGAACAAATTATGAACTTATTCAAATAATAAAAAGAAAACAAAACGCATTAAAAACTAAACCAAATATTTCTCCACTTTATAATCCTTTTGCTTATTCAGTTTTTTTTTAAAACTTTTTACAAAAAATTATTGATTATAAATTATCTATTAATAATGATTTAAGAGCAATTTTGAGTTCAAAAGACTTTCAACAATGTCATTAATATTAGTAGCTGACCACAACTTTGGCCCTCCTTATTACCATTTCCCCTACGAATTAAATTTTTTACTTTTATTTGAAGCCTCAAAATGCAATTTTTTGTTCAAGAACGTGTAACAAAATTGAATTTGGTTAAACAGAACTGCAAGCTAGCAAACATCACTGCTATTATCTTTTAAATAATTGGAAATATCTATTGCTAAACCTATGTAAAAAGTTTATTTTTCAAACTGCTCTCCAGAACAGATTAAAAGAAATTTTTTAATGATTTTTTTAAGACCAGGGCTAAAATGGCCCCTTGCAGCCCCAGTCAAAATTGAAAGTTGTTTGTACAAACAATTCTAGAGTTATAATTAAAAAGACACAACAAAATGGTGATACAATGAGAGAGAAAGAAGTCCTCAAAACAATGAACAATTTGAAAGACAAAGAAGCTGCTCATTTGAACATTAATTTCCACTGCAATTTGATGTAAAAATAATAAGAGTGGATTTCTCTATTTTAAGATTATTTTAAAGTTACTCAGTATCTAAGGTATAACTTAAAAATTTTATTGCAGATAAAAATAAAACAATCGAATGAAAGAAATTATTAACATCAAAATTCGAAATTTATTTGAACCCTATGAATGATTTTGCATAACTAAAAATTAACCTAATGATAATGCAAGATTTTTTTAAAAAGATTCGCCTGAATTTGCTTAAGGTTCAACCTAAAAATTTCGAAGCTATTGCAAAAATGCAGAAATTTAGTAAAAGAAATATCAATTAATATCATAATAAATTGTAAACTATGAATAATTTTGTAAAACTTAAAGTTTTAAATATTGTATAAAGAATCGTATTTTCTAAAATATTTAATATGTCATTAAACAGTAAATAATAATACCCAATTACAATAAATATAAAAATTGTAAATAAAAGTTTAATGCTCTAAAAAAATTAAGAGAAACAACGCATGCAAATTAAGACATTTATTTTAACAAAATTAAAAAACTATTTTAATAGGCCATTTAAAAAATAAATAAATAAGTCTAATGGTCAATATGAAAATAGGACATTAAATGCATTTTTAATAAATAATTGAAATAATAACTGCATTTTTAATAAATAATTGAAATAATAACTTGCAAGTACCAATTACAGAATTTTTTAACTTTATGTAACATAAAATCCCCATAAATACTTTACTTTTTACCATGTTTATGTTACTTAATATGTGTTTAATGGTTGCCTTAATAAACTGAGGCAACTGACACAACCATTAAGATTATTCTTTCTTATATGATTAAAAGTCTCTAAAGGAGCAATTCCTCATTTCTCAAAGCTAGGCAAATTTTTCATAGCTCAACAGCTTTAAATGCAATATCTTCATAATTTGTTTGATTTTCTTCTTTTTATCTTAGAGTAAATGCTACAAGATGGCTAGAGAAGAAATTCAAAAACTTCTTGTCCTCCACTTGCTTAATTTAATTCTTGATTAGCGATTGTTTCATTTAACGGAAAACAGAATCCAAAGCAAATAGAAAATTGTTTCAAAAGGAGAAAGTAAAACAATAGTTCATGCTCTATTTTTTTTATTCAGCAGTGAAAAGGTCTGACTTTTTCAAAAAACTTCCCTTCCTTTAAAAATATACTATGTTAAATGCCTTGAAAATAAATCCTCAAATGTGACTAACATTTGACGAGCATAACTGGTTAAATTATGATTCTTTATAAAGATTATGCTGATTTTCCCATTCAATAATTAAGACTATTTCACTTAGTTATAGCATTTCAAACAATAAGAAAATAATGACATCAGATATTCGAACTGGCATTGATAACCTAATGAGCTCATTTACCTTGTTTTTCAAATAAGAAATAATTTAGAACATACTGGATAAGGAGTCATTTGAAGAACTGCTTAGATCATTTAGTTGGTGATTTAATTGTTCATGAGCATAAATTATAGTAGAAAATACAGAAACTATGCATAACATAGCATACTATTTTGTAGATAGTCTAAATATACATATTGAGAGGCATAAATTATATATATATCAAAATGCAATGTTTTATATTTATAGACAAATGTATCAATTTTTAAAATACTTGGAATATAGTGTGTATTCTGCTCCTTAAAACTTTTCATTTAACAATTGAAACATTCAAATCAGCCAGTTTTTGCTTTTTCAGTTTATCTATTTGTTTTATTATATTATTCAATATTATTAGATTAATCAGCAATGGGAAGCTTTGAAAATGAGAAACATAAATTTTACTGTAGAAGAACAAAATTCGAATCGCATTAGGAAAATTCTACACTTGAAAACTGCCTCTATCTATTTCTGGATTTTATAACTTGTTAGAACTGTTGTGATTTATTTTTTCCAATTGATTGTTAAGTTGATTAAACTGATTTAGTTGATTAAAATAAAACAACCACCAGCAGTTTACTTCTCATATCAAAAATAGCTATCATAACAGTTGTAGAAGCAAGCAAGCAAACTGTAGTGCTCTATTACTTTTGCTAAAAACAATCAGATAACAAGAGACAACAAAAAATAATATATATAAAAATTTCATATTTCTTTTTCACACTTTCTTCTAAAATCTTCCCACACAAAATATTCAATTCTTCGTTTTTAGATTTTCTTGAAAAAATGGAACTTGTTTTAAAGTTCTTTTGCAATAAAAAATAACTCCAGTAAATTTTCAAAATCTGCAAAATTGTAAAATGGCGAATCTTGATTTCTGCACTACTTTTATGCTTATATCTTTGTAATGAATCAAGGGACATCAATAGAGATTTTTCATTTATTTATCAAGCATATATTTATAAATAATTCTAATTATAAAATGATTTTTACTGCACATTCTATATTCCTTCATTTTATTTATATATTTTATTTATATATTTTACTTTCTTTCTTTTTCATTTATACTTCCTTATCTTTTTAGTTACATATTTTATTTATATATTTTACTATGTTTGGTCTAATTATTAAGAAGAAATGTTTCATGTTTTACTTCAATTAGATCAACTTATTCAAATTAAAATGTTTGCTAAACCAGTATTAACTTTATTTCTTCTATAACTTCAATTTAGGTCCAACTGAAATAAAAACTTTTTTTTCACTTTATATTTGATGGATTTGATATTTTAAAAGTTTTAAACAAGTCAAATAGTGCAGTAACATGTTCATATCAATAGAATGCTTGAAGTGAAAAATATTGTTTTTAAGTAATAAGAATGGTACAATTTCTTATAGACAAGCATGAGAAAATAATCAGCATTGCTTCAACCTTTTCAAAATCTTAATATTTCAAGAATTGCATTTTCATTTTATTCTTCAAAATCATGCAAGAAACCAAAATAGCTAAAATAGTGTTTAATGAAAGAGATTAGCTGTAAAAAAACCTGAAAAGGTTATAAATATTAACATTCCTAAATAAATGTATCAATAAATAACATACCTAAAATATACACAGATAAATATATAGACCATTTTTATTTTTAACTGTAAATTACAACAGCTTCTATTTACATAAAAAAAAGATTTGCCAAAATAATTTAGATAAATGAATGTTGGATGATACATAAAAATCTAAACAAAAATGTTAAGTTATATTAAAACTATATTCAAAGATTAACATTATACAGAAAATTGATAAAACTAACGAGCATATTAAATAACTTAAATAATAAAAAAGTAATTAATAAAAAAAGTAAACTTACATAAAATATATAGTATTTAAATATTTGTAAACAATAAATGCAAAAAAAATGTCATGCAAAATGAAGGCTGATTATAAGATAAATTATTGGTTCAATGATTAAATTAATTTACCTTTTAAAAATGTTAAATAAAATGTTAGAAAATATAAATAATCAATTTTCAATTATATTTTGTTTGGTTTGCTAAATATTTTCTTATTTATTTACTTCGATTTTGCACTGCTTTATTTCATCAGATTAGTCAATTTTTTGAAAGGAATAGAAATTAAAATAATAGTTTTTAAGAGAAAACGAACATTTATTAAATTACTTCATAAATGAAATTTTTTTAATTAGCCAAAAAGTTTTTTATTTATTTACTTATAATCATTCAACAAACCCAAATTTTGAAAGAAGAAAAAAAAGTTCACTTAGTCTCTGATCAAACTCACTTCTATGAAATCAAAAAAAGAAAAAAAAAAAATGCTACATTTTTTTTTACTGATTTACTTCATCAGTTTAGAAGAATTTTTTGAAAGGAATATAAATAAAATAATATTTTTTCAATGAAAACAAACACATTAATTAAATTACTTCATAAATAAAATTTTTAAAAATTTTTGTGTCACTAAAGTGAATGAAAAGAATTGAAATTTATAGAGGAAATAAGATCAAAAAGGAATTAAGAAATTATCATCTAAAGAAACTTCAACCTACTTTGAAATCAGTCTTGAATTTGGTAAAGTAAAAGAAAATTACCAATTAAAGTTTGTTTAAAAAAAAAAATTTCAATAAAAAAAAAAACATCAAAAGCTTAAAATACGTAAAAATTTAAAGAATATAACGACTTACTTATGTCACACTCCAAACTAAACAATCTGGCTATTCTTTTCATTTATAAAATAGTCTTGCAATTGGACAAAGAACATTTGAAAAGAGAATAGATATCATTTAAAAACTACTAAATTTACCTAAAAACATTAACAGGAATAAAACAGTGAAACTGAAGTGACGAAAACCTGAAACATGAATGAAAAATTTAAAATCCATCTAAGTATCAATAAGTACTTTTCATTAAGTATCATCAAATTAAAACTATGCATCAATTTCAATGAAAATTTATGCAAAAGCAAATTTAAGCAACTGTAAGACAATGTTAATTTAGGAGACCCTAGTAGCAAGTAGTAGAAGTAAAAATAAAACTAATGGAGTGTTAATTTTTTTTTTCATACTCCAAACATTTTGGCTGATATTTTTAAGATCAAATTTTATATCAAGAGTTCCTCTTAGAATTAAATATCTAAATGTAAGGTAAAATTCTCATACAACCAAGAAAATTTTCAAAACATCAATATTTATTCAAATTTCCAGCTTGAATAGCTTATCACTTACTGAAAGATTGTTCACAATTAGACTTAAACTGTTAAAAGAAGTCAAGCAAATATATAAAATGAAACATGGAAATGTTTATCAAAACCAGTTAGACCGACCGAAATCGTTCTAAAACACTAACTGTCACTAACAAAATGGCCATCTTTAAACAGAACCAGAAACCAAAAAATAATGGCTACTGGTAACAACAAAATATTCAACCTTTGGGCCTAACAAATCACTTTAGAATTACTATAATAATTTTTTTTTAACGAAACAAGAACTCAAATTGGTAACAAAAACATAAATGGAAAAAAAAGGAGGACATATTTCAACCTGATTTTTAAAAAAAAAAACAACACTTAAAAATAAAATTGCTTGAAAGAAATCAAGGAACCAATAAATATTATTTGTTGCACAAAATTACAATAAACAATGCAGCAGCAAATGTATAAAATGAGACAAGGAAAAATAAATCCAGTTGTGTCTTGTAGGCTTATAAAGTCATTTGTTAAAAGACAAACGTCAATTTCTTTCATTAGTTAAAAGCAGTAGATATCCAAAGTTATAAAATGCTAAATGGCTTAAGGATATTGAAAATTAAAGCAGTAAACTCCAAATGATTTACTAAACTAGACAACACAGAACCTGAAATTTAATTAGCAATATACCTGGTAAAAAAAAAAAAAAAAAAATCACTTTTTAAAAACCTCCAAGTAAACAGTAAAATTCTTACACTATAAAATATTTTGTTAGTGTGTAAAGTTGTTTGTAAACCAGAGAGCAAATAAATCAGAGTTTACTGCAATACAAACCTTATAATATGAAGATCCAGGTTGACTTCTAATTTAATACTTAAAATAATAACTTAAAATTATTCTCTAAATATAAAATAATAATGAATTTTCCTGAGCCAAACTGCAATATTTATAAATAAAACTAACGTTTCAATGTTATAGCTCTATATCAGTGAACACTATTAAAATATCCAAAAATAAGCAGGTACAAGAAATGATTGTGTATAGAAAAAATATGTTTTCCTAGAATTATAATTTTATATTAAATATCAAAATAAACTTCTCTTTACAACTCACTTTACTGTCTACTGCAACATATCCACCAACGTCAATTTCATAGTATATATAGAATTCATAGTATAATTTCATAGTATCCATCAATTTCATAGTATTTACAAAAGATTTTAACCACTGGTTATCTTAGTATTTAAATATCACTTTATGCTGTAATAATATCTTAGGGAAGATTTCTGTATCTCCATAAAAACAAGTTTTAGTGACTTGCGAGCAGTAATCTGCGAGTGGTTAAAAAAAAATCCCATGGAAACACTCAGAAGGGTATAACTTGTAACCACCTCCAAGAAAATCTTGACTTTTCTTTCTTTGTTTTATAAGTTTACTAGTTAAAAATCTCTTTAGCAACTGGGAGATTGTAGTTGGCATAAATAGAAACTGATATGAAAATATTTCAATACCTTTTTTTACTTTACTAAATTTACAAAAAACAATTTTAATCAGCACTAAATGTAAATAATTTAAATTAGTATATAAAAGGCTAAATAATCAAATAATTCTGACATTAAATTAGAATTTTTTTTTTTTTTTCAGTTTCTGTTTTATTTTATGAGCAGTGGACAAAAAATATCTTTCAAAAATCATACATATTGATGGGTATACAATAGCCTCTTTGTAAATATATATAAATTAAATGAGAATTTTTTTTTTAAATTTGTTTTATTTTATGACCAGTGGACAACAACATCTTTCAAAAATCATATATATTGATAGGTATACAATAGCCTCTTTGTAAATATATATGAAATAAAATTATATTCTTAGTCACTTTTTACCAGCATTAATGCAAATGAGAATCTCAAAAAATTTGATAGAAATATTCTAATAAAACTACTTTAAACACAAAAGAAGCTGTGCTTCAGCTTTAAAGCTTATGAGATAAACATTTTGACCTACAACTCTACAAACAAACCTACTACTTTAGAAATGCCAAGAAAATTATCGCTGTAAAGTAATTAACTCCTATTATTCCATTGCAAACCTTGTAGATCACCCAGTTATAATACTCATAACTCGAAACAGCTATTCCTCCAACAACATTTCATACCAACAACCAATGCCATTCATTGCTAACGTAAATGTCCATGTCAACTATCTCTGAAAGAAAAATCAATAAAAAAAAAATTCTCATGAATATTCGCAATTTTAAAAATGAGATATATTGGTTTGGTAGTAAGTAAAATTATGCTTTACTTACGCTCAGTTTTAATGATAAATTTCAAGTTAATTTGAGTCATTAAAACAAAATATTTATTTATATCTAGTGAATAATCTATTTCATTGATTTTTTAAATTTTTATAAAGTTATAAACTTGAATAAGTCAAAATTTTAAAGTAAAGAGCTGTTTAAATATAACATAAGCACTAACAGTTAAAGTTAAATATTTCTTCTTTAAATTTTTATTTTACATACTTGTGTCATACTAGTTTAATTTAAATGTATTTTTTTTTACATATAAGTTAATCACATGTTTAACTACCTTTGTTAAGCAATTTTTAAGCAATTTCAATTTTTTGAGCTTTGGTCAAATTAACAAGTGAAAGAGAACTAACAAATCTTTATAAAATCTTTCACTTTATTATATTATAACCGACGTTGAGCAGCTGACCCAATTTTATGGGTTTAAGACTACAAGTGTTCAACTCCGTAGCCTTGTAATTTTGAACCCAATCCAGAAGACAAGGGATTTCCTGGATCAAGTATTAGGAGAAATTTTCCTTCGTGGAGGACTTTTCGATGGTACTAAACTGCATTTGCGTGACATGGAGAGGAAGACCACGAGAACCTCCCACAGTTAGCCAGACAGCAAGGGGGCTCTAACCCATATTTCTTCTACCACTGAGGATATTTCACATCAGTACTGTGGTCGGTGCAAGCCGGATGCGGAATTTGTATCATTTTGTTATTAAGATTCTTTTTTTTTTAAACTAGTGATGTAATTTTTAATAATACGATGGAAAATTAAATTTAAAAAAAACTACTGAAAGTATGTCAATTTTTAATGACTGCTTGTGAGTAGCAGAGAATTGAATAAATTTGAGAAATCCAAAGATACAATATTTTTCCACAAAAAGCACAAATGATTGTAGGGTTTAGAAAAAAAACACTTGGAAATTATAATAAAGCATTCACAAACATATGATTAATTGATTAAATGCCCGATAAACAAATAATAATAATAATATAAAAATAAATAAATATAATGCTAAAAATAGCATTCTCCATTTGCTAAGAAATCTTAACAGCATATTAAAATGAATGCTAAATATACAAATATTTGAAAATAGTTTGTGCAATATCTGTGGGGAAAAAAGAAAAAAAAACATATTCCAGAATACTATAGGTATTGACTGGAAATGAGTTTCCAAATTCAATATTTATTGAATATAGTGGTATTTTTAACAATTATTATAAAATAATTGGATAATAAAAATAAATAAGTAATTACTAAAACTTCAATTGTGAAAAAAATGACAGTTTATGTATGACTCATATGACATATAAAATGTTTATGAATTTTTAAGTGTTAAGTTAAATCAAGACACTTACGAGTCAAGAAACTTAGATTAAAACTCGTTAAAATCAGACAAGAAAGAAATCTTCTGCGTACATTAAAAATTTATTCAAACGGGTTGAGGAATTTTTAAAACAATTATAATTATAAAATCTAGAACAATTAACTTAAGACAGCAAAAAAGAGTGATGAGTTTGGACCTGTCCAGATGATCACACCACAACAAGTTGCAAGACAGCTTTTTGTGTATAGGCAGTAATAAATATGCGCATGCGTCGGAAATGATCAGTTTCTTCCCTTTCTCAAGAATTAATTTCCCTTTACTTATAAAAAAAATGGCTATTTTCAAACCGTTTTTTGTTGTTTCTTTCTTTCTTTTAATTTTTCTTAATAATTGAACGCGATGAAATTATAATATTAACTTTTTTTTATTTTATATTTCGATTTTTCCAGTTTCTTTAATCTAATTTGCTTAGAATTTTGAAATTTAAAAAAACAATCACTGTTAGCAATTGAAAATTAAATTACAAGAAGGTGTAATCAATCCCTCTATTTATTTCGAAGCAAAGAAATTTTTTTAATCAATTGGCACCGATGGAAAACAAAAAATTGTTTTAGCTTTATATTTCTCGTGGAACATAATTTTTTGAGGAGAAAACAAATTTGTTATAATCTGGAAAAATCAAAATTAAAGTGGCAAATGTCCCACGAAGCTAATGAAGCACAAATTTCTCTCCCATAATTTGATTAGAAAAACTAATTTTTGAAAGTTAAAAGTTTAAAAGCGGTTATAGTGTGGCGTAACTACCACTATAAATATGAAATATTAATTACTAGTATATAAAACATGTTAACTTACTTTCTTTTACAACATAAAATATAAACCTGCAACCGCCCTTTTCCCATCCGATGGAGTATTGTCCCGTAAATTTAGTAAATACTTTTGCGCATTTATTATCATGTAATTATCCTATTTCTTTGAGGCTATATGGCTACTGTGCACCTGCGAAGCTCGGGGGGAGGCAAGGAAGCCTGCCACAAAAACCTCTTCTCTCTCTTACATTTGTTGTTTAATCTCGCTACTTTATTTTAATTTCCTCTCAGTAAATGCTACTGAACCCCAACTTCAATGCATTCGAAGCGCAATTGAATGCATTCAATTGCGCTTCATGTCAACTATCTTCTTTTTCTTTCTTTCTTTCTTTCTTTTTTTTTTTTTTTTTTTTTTTTTTTTTTTTTACGCTTTTTTCCTTCTTTAAAGTGGAAGTTAATATTATCTCGGTTTAAATGTAAATATACAATTACCTTTCTAGTGGGTGAAATTTTTACTTGACTTCAGTATTGAAATTCGTGAGCCATGTGAAATACAATGTGAATTAATTTTATTTTTATTTTAATTATTTTATTTTATTTACTCTATTATTTTAATCACTCTATTTTTTATTACTTCTCTCAGTTTTCACGAAGTATGCTTATTAATGTGAATTAAGTCTTTATGTGTGCCTTTCTAATATTTATCAACATTTCATTTATTGTGATATTGTTGTAAATTTTTATCTACGGAAGCTTAAATTTAAAGCATTAATATATCAAAATGTCTGATATTCGAATATTTATTCAAAGTACATTAAAGTTTTGAAATT
The DNA here is from genome assembly GCA_949128135.1 of Parasteatoda lunata. NCBI lineage: Eukaryota > Metazoa > Arthropoda > Arachnida > Araneae > Theridiidae > Parasteatoda > Parasteatoda lunata. The sequence goes on along the minus strand of OX421979.1, from coordinate 83,312,208 downwards.
ACCTTTTCGTAAAAGTGGTAGATTCATAATTATATTTTCTCATAATCATTATGGTAAATTCTAAATACAAAACCCAAAAGTTGTCTTTATTTTTAAAAAAAAATTTTCGTGTGATGTGCGCATTTTTCTGCAATATAATATTTAGATAAAAACAACATAAACATTTAATATTTCACGATATTTTAATTTATTTCAAGCTTGAATGAAACATAAAACGACTCTGAAGAAGTAAAAACTAAATTTTGAAACAGATGTTTAACTGCTTGCCTGATTATCCCGATTAACTCTGGCAGTCTGGCAGGTATATATTGCAAATATTTATTATCCCGAGAAATTATTATTACTCGGGGTTACCACAGAGCCGTAACTTCACCCCTCGGGGCCCTGGGGCAAAAATTTTTGGTGGGGGGCCCTTTCAAAAACTTTCAGTAGTCCAGCTCTAACAGTCATTTTAGCTATTTATGTATTATGTTAGCGAATATATTTATGAAAACAAGTTATTTATTCGCATATAAATTGAATTACAAAACATTGTAAGTTTTCCACGTGGCAAAATACAAAATTTCAGCGAAATCGATTAATCGTGAGAAATTAAATTTTAAAAAAGTCGTACTTATAAAACTCGATTTCTCAGTAACTAAGCAACCAATTTCGCTCAAATTTTGTATTTTCCATGTGGAATTAGATGCTTTCAAATGATACAAAAAAAAAAAAAAAAAAAAAACCTATATGCTTTACGATTCAAAAGTTTTCAGATTATTACTGTCCCGAAGTGGACTGATCGTTAAGACGCGGTTCCCAGCAGATCACCGAAGTCAAGCATCACTGGTTACGGTCAATATGCGGGTGGGTGACCACTTCGATCAGTCTGCGTAGGGACCGAGGGTGTGCTGTATGGGTCCTCGTTAAACTGTTCTACCGTAAAGTGCTCGACTTTGCGTACAGGTCGCGGGGCTACCCAAGCGGGGGTGCCATCCCCTCTGCAGAGGATCAACAGTGTGATGGCATGTCTTCGGATCATCCTCAAGGTATGTTTCCCAGACCGTCGCCAATAGCCTATTGTACAGCACTAGTGCGACGTAAATAAACAACAACAACATCAGACTATTATTAAATAAAAATTAATAAATATTTACTAAAAGTTATTTTTTGCATGGAATTATCTTTAGATAAAAGAATTTTATAATCATGTGCAAAAATTTTTCAGTTCCCTTAAAAAGCTCTCGAGCTGTAGTGAAATACGAAAAAATAAAATTAACATTTGGTGGTCCAAACTTTGGATAGCTCACCCGATCCAACTATTGGGACCATATTTCCCAGATTACAGCTACCTCCTATATTACGGGGGTTAGAAAATCGAATCTGTTGAACAGAAGTTATGTTTATTCTGAGAAAGTATGTTTTTGTGTCTGATTGCGTAACTTAAAATAAAATATCGTCTGCACTAATTAATTGGCATATTTGAAGTCACACCCTCGAACTATTAGTCCTAGAACGTGAAGATCCCATCATTAAATCAAAAGTTATACAGGGTGGTACTTTTTTGGTTCACTGTACGTAAATGTTACCAATTTACGATATCTCACCGAGGAAATATGACTAGGAGGGAAAAAAGCTATTCATGTTGTCTATTCTTGTCCCCCATGTCCTCAGTAGCCTCCTTTTCCTCTAAATATAATGCTAATCATAAAATACCAATTTTATAAACCTCTTGAATCCGGTTACTATATTGTTAGGAAGGTCTTTTCAAGACAAAACCATTATAAAAATGAAAAATATTTTTTTGGTTTCAAATCTAAAAGTTTTTATTCGCGTTATGTAATCTGAAGGAAATTATAGACTTTTTTTTTCTATCGGCACATATACCCACATTTTAAAAAATCCTAATTGAAAAAATACACAGAAATTTTTTCTCTATATGCATCGATTAAAAAAACAAAGTTGCCTCACTCCAATATGGACAGGTCCCTAGAAAATATAGCTATATTTTGAAAAGAATTCATTCTTGAATATTTGGCCTATTTATTCATGACGCCATGTAATCATATGTGACAAAATTATGACGAAAAGTAATAGTTTTTTTTTATGAAAGAAAAATGAGAAAAAGTCAAAGCATATTTGCTAATTAAAAATATAAATTATTTTTAATGGTTTGCCATGGCAATGAATTTTAATTGCTCCGGATTTCTAAGCTGATGTTCATAGCTTTTTTATTAATTAAATGCTCTTTTTTATTAAATTAAATCTGATTTTTTTTATATAAAATAAAGATTGCATTTCATTTTTTAATGAAAACAAATTTGTTAAAAACCCTAAAAGTTCCAATCTCAAAAATTTAAAGGTTTTAATAATTTAAAAAATATAAAATAAGAACAAAATCCATGCACACGATAAACAGTAAAATTATCAATTAAAGTACTATACAAATGAAATTTTATATACGAACATTAAAAAAAGCAATTTTTACGTTACTATTCTTATAAAAGAATTCTAACAGTGCATAAATATAAAATTTCAAATATATCAAATGAGTTAATGCAAACATTTACTTACCTTCTTATAAATAAATTTACTTTTGGTTTTCTTGCTTTCCAAAGAAAAATATTATTAAGAATGGGAATTATTGATATCACGATTTATGGTTGAAAAAAAGGAAGTTGCAAATAATTTTAATAACTCTTATTTAAAATTAAATTTTAATTTCAAAAATTGTACAAAATAAAAGCTGGCAGAAAGTTTATATCTGAATTAAAAAGGGTTAATTTAAATGACGCTATTAAATGAGCTAAAAACTGGAACGTTTTGCGTTTGTTTCAGAATAAATCTCTTGACAAAATGACCTAAGTAAATGTCAGCAAGAGTCAACCCCTTGGATCTCTTAAAAGCTTACATCTGTTTTCCTAGAACATCTAGATAATTGCTAGTTTAAGACAACTTAGGGACATATAGATGGTACTGTAAATATATGACATTTTATAAAAAGTGCAAAAGAGCCCAGGGTCATAAAAATGATTAAGGCAATTTAAAGAAGCAAAAGGTCATTTACCCATGGTGTAAAAGTAGATGGCTATTTTTTGAGGAGTCAGATAATTGTGGGTCAACTCTGTGGGTGGTATGAAGGTTTTAACACCTTCATACCACCCACAGTCAAAAGATGCTTTAATATATATATATATATATTAGTCTCAGTGTAGGATGCATTTTTCAGGATGCAAAACAGTGGTACTTATTTCAGTTTTCTAAACACTTATGTTTTTTTATGAAGTGCTAATCTTGTCTTTTCGTGTTTTAGTTTAAATTTTTTTGATAAATTAAAAGTTGTAATGTGTAGAAAAAAAATGTAAACAAAACCGAAGTATTTTTCTCGGAGGGGGGGGGGGATTTCTATTTCAATATGGAAAATAGCTAGTAAATTGGAAAAAAAAGTAGTTTCTTTTTCTAAAATTCTCAATTTTATTTTACTTTATTGTAGCGAAAGTAAAATTTTCAGAACAGGTGGCGCACATTATCTTCCATCTCAATTAAATTTCAGAGGAAAATAAAGTTTTCGATTTGGAAAATAGCCTTAAAGTCGAAAATAAGAGTTAAATATAAATTTTACTTGACATTATTCCTGCGAATGTCTGAATTTCAGAAGGGGTGAAGTATATTCTTTGCCCCTTCACTTTAATTTAAGAGGCAAATAAAATTTTCTCTTTAGAAACTAGCTTCAAAGCTTTTTATATTTTCTAAATTTCAGAAGATACAAAACACATTTTAGCCCCCCTTTACTTTATAACAGAAGAAAATAAAGTTTTCTATCCCCTTGGTTTGGGAAGAATGTATTCTTCCCAAACCATAGATTTTCAAAGTAAACTACCCTGTTTTGAATTAAAACAGGGTAGTTGAAAAAAAACAAGATCCAGCATATATTGCTAGACTCTTGTTAACGTAATTATGGAGCAAAAGTGAACTTTTTTCAATTGCTTATTGTTAAGTAATAGTTAAAACAGGGTTCTATAAAAATCTTTTGAATTATGGCCTGCTCAGATGATTTTTTTTTTGGGAGGGGACGTCACAAAATACTTTTTCTTCTTCAGCATTCACATTTATATTGAAATCAACGTCAAGCCAGTATTTATAAGTTCATAATGAAAAGAATATAAAAATACTTTAAATCATTATTATGTGAATACATTAAAAATGCCTGCTAGTGAAAATAAAAAGGAAAACAGCAGCGGCCGCCGTAGCAACGCTTGCAATGACGACACATGCGCACTGTTTACTATTACTCTTGAACACGTTGAAAAGTGTGATGACGTCCAAACAAGTTGCGTTCGCCATCAAACCCAAAACAACACCCATTCGCCATAGGGTAAAAACTTTTTTTAAAAATTTTTTTATTACTATTATTTATTTGAACCGGATAATCATAGTTCGAAAATTGTTTTTTATTTATCTTCAAAAATAAAGCTATACCACTTTCAAAATATTTATTTTTGGAATCGAAGTTCTAATTCGAATGACAATTTAAACAATTTTATTCAAGTTATAATAACATGAGAGTAAGAAAAAAACCTTTACTATTCTTCTTTAAAGTCGTAATCATTAAGCATGCAATTATTCAGATCTTTATAACGAATATTCTTGTTATTATTTCTTTCGGAACTGTTTGGTTTAATTACTAGATTTCTTTAATTTTTCAGTAAACCACTTTTGTCCAATTCTCCCTTACTATTTTTCTTTAGAGATTCACCTCAGTCGTAGCAGTTTATTTTCATCGCACTGGAGCTGCACATTGGGCTATTTTATTCTATAACCGTTGTTTAACCGCCGACCCAATTTCATGGGTTTACGACTACTAATGTTAATATGTACATAAATGATTGATAAAAATATTTTTTCTTTGGAAAAATAAACTCATAAACACATTTAATAAAGAAAAAAAAATCTGTACATAACAATTTTGTTTTTCTTGTAATGCGATTTCTATAGATTTTAAACATTAAGATTATTAAGAAAGAAATATTTAATCAAAACTATTCAAATTGTTTTGATAGGCATTTTACGTTACCCAAAACGTTAGTTGGGAATATTACTCTGTAATGTCGAATACTTTAATTAATGCCATATCAAACATCAAATAACATATTTTAAATCCTTTGATTATTTATAAGGCATTTTTCGATTTTTAAATGCACAAAACTTACTTTTGAGACTAAAAATATAAACTCAACACAGGGCTTGTAATGCCTTATTTCCATGCAAATAACCACACCAGATTTTAAAACAATAAACTTAACTTTATTCAATAACAAAAGAAACTATAGGCATTATTTTGAGTCTCAGAGCTTCCAGCTCTTACTATACCAAGGGAGACCTTCTCCCGACCAAGACAAACATACAACTACCTTGATCTCCAGCATACCTCCGAGGAGGTGACAAAATGCGCCAAGAGCGCCTCAACAATAGCCAAACAGTTGCCAAACATTACAGGGCTGAAAGCCCATATATACCATATTACGCAAATGAGTGTTAGTTAAATCGAAAAGTCCTCCACGAATATACATTTCTCCTCAATACTTGATCCAAGAGTTCCCTTGTCTTCTGGATTAGGTTCAAAATTACAAGGCTACGAAGTTGAAAATTAGTATTCGTAAACCCGAAAAATTGGGTTGGCTGTTTAATGACGGTAATAAAATAAAATATTTTATAATCTAGCAGCCGATTGGTGGAAACTTGAGTTCTTCTTTTCCATAAATATAAAAGTAATACAATTATTTCATTAGATTCAAATTTTTTATAATAATTAAAACATTCCTGTTGACGATGCTCTTATTAGTAATACAGAACTAAACCAATATTAAGCACTCAAAGATGACAAATTTGTTATCACCACTATATATGATAAATATTGTTTAATAATGATTTTACAAATCTCTTATTTGGGGTTTCACAATAAATGTAAAGCATTTTGCAAGGCATTTCCCAGGTTGATAAACTAACTGGCGAGTGCTGAGAAAATATAAAAAACAAGTTACTTTGGCATTAGGTTTATGTTGAAATATATAAGATTTTTTCGTAATAGTAACGAGATTTTAATTGAATGAACAAAAGTAAAGAAAAAAATGATTGATGAACAATTATCACTACATTAAAGTTATTTAATTTTCAGACACTTAAAATCAATTGTATAGAATTTTAATTAGGTATATATTTTCGTAAAACTTTAAATATACTTTAGAACAAATCTTCTTGAAAATTTGGGAGCAACAGATAAATAATTTATTTTGTGTAAAAAAAGAAAGTTTTTTTTCTTCAAATGAATATACTATTAAGCGTTCCTAGGTGGGTGTTATTTCCATAAAAATAAAACGCAAAGTTTCAAAAAGATTACTCAATTAATCCATTCCTGTAATTATAAGGCATATATAGCTCGCAAAAATATTTTAATAAAGTTAAACAGCTGCGTAAACTAATAATGGTTGACATGGAGTACCTAGTCACTGAGACCACCTCCGTAAATGATGAATTGTCTATTGAATCAATGCTTCAAATCCGCACCCGGCTGGCACCGACCATAGTGCTGACGTGAAATATCCTCAGTGATAGAGTGATCATGGTTAGAGTCCCTTTACCGTCAAGTTAACCGTGAGAGGTTCTTGTGGTTTTCCTCTCGGTGCAACGCACATGCTGGTTAGTTCTATCGAATAGTCCTCCAGAAAGGCAAATTTCTCCCAATACTTGATCCAGGAGTTCCCTTGTCTTCTGAATTGGGTTCAAAATTACAAGGCTACGAAGTTGAAAATTAGTACCCGAAAAATTGGGTCGGCTGTTCAATGACGGTAATAAATAAAATATTTTATGATCTAGCAGCCGATTGGTGAAAGTTTGTGTTCTTCTTTTCCATAAATATAAAAGTAGCACAATTATTTCATTAGATTCTAATTTTTTTATAACAATTAAAACATTCCTGTTGACGATGCTAGTATTAGTAATACAGAACTTAACCAATATTAAGCACTCTTAGAAAATCTTTTTATTTTCACAATCACGGTAAAATATGAAGTGTTCCTAGCCCTTTCAGGATCGGGGGAAGGATAAGCATGAACTTTCTCAGGCCCTAACTCTCTGAGAATTTACATTATTATGAGGTCGCACATACACGTAACTAACATAGGTACTCTGCCCGCCACAAAGTCTGCGGCAGTCTGGTGCTATGGAAACAAGAAGAGGGCATTTTAGGGAGGGTAACTTCGATAAAGAGGTCTCCTTTTCTCTCGCCGAAACCAGTCCTAAAGAGGGACCCCGCACCCCTACCTGAAATAATCATACCTCGTTACCATAGTAACCACCACAGCTCCAGACGAATGTCTGGCAGAGTACCTATCGTGGACAAATAGTATGAGATGTTTATTGTTTATTGAAATTACATACATTTGCTGACTTGTGTGCTCAATATAGGCTTATAAGTCATTGTGAAGTAGAAAATACAGATAGAACAATTCAGAGAAAGACATCACAAAGAATACATCCAGAGTTACGGCGGGATTCGAACCCGCTACCTCCACGCTTAACAGAGCGTTTTGACCGGTGATACCACTCGGCCTGGGAGGCCCCAGTATGAGATGTAATATACAAGAAGAGAAGCCAGTTCGCGCCCTTGAAACCTTTAAGTTCGATAAAATATGCTATTCAATTAGCGTTATGCATTTGGTCATGGCTTACTTACTTTTTTTACAAAAAAAAATTAATTTGGTGGTAGTGTTTCATTATAAATATTTATTTTAGTAAACAAGATGTTATATCTACCATGATGATTAACCCTTTCGCCCCGACTGTCACAAATACGTGCCAGCATAAAACCGTATCAATCAGGGTAAAAAGATAAAACTGGTAGCCAAAGTAGTTATATTAGCAATTTATTTGTGGGCGGGGTTATAATTGTTTGATTTATTTAATTCACCATTACTTAATTCAAGAAAAATTATTTGGTTATACTTTGAACAATTATTGATTATATCTATGATTAAACTAGCGGTAATTAAAGTAAACGCAAAGTAAGTCTGTCAAATTAGCAACGCCTACATTTAAAATACCGTTTTTTATTTATTTACATCCTGATTCTGATTTTGTATGAATGCTTTTATGAATCACCCGTCCCCAAGGGCAAAGATGTCAACTTGCTCTGGAAAGCGAATAAATATTTTCGAGTGGTAGTTAATGTGTGATTCTTGGTTTCATAAATTAAATTTATTAGGTTTTTATCCACCACTATTTCTAAATAATTCGAAGGCTTATATAATTCACCACTTATTTGGTTATGTTACTCCTTACCTCTTAAAAATTAAGCAAAATTAGTCAAATATTTGCAAATTTTAGTTTGTAGTTATTTACCGCTTTTTAAATTATTTTGACGTGTCCGGAGCAGTTGGCATCTCTGCAAGGGGTTAATTGTATATTAGGTTCCGAAGTTTAACAAAAATCACACGGGTTTTAAAAGTTTATAATAGTGGTCGTTCGTTTACGCTAATACTTCTAAAAATTCTCTTCTTTAAAATACTTCTTTAACACGTTCACGCCGGCGTGACCCACCGGTGGCCCACACTAGATTATCTCATCGGGCGGCGCACCGGAGTAAAAACTGGTAACAAATAAATTTCATTTTTTAGTTTTTTTCTGGGAATAATAAAAATCCATAACTACCAATTGCTTTTAACGGATACAATTTTTATATTGAATTGCTTCTTCGCAAAGAAAAAATGAACTACAGTGAATTGTTTATTGTTAAGAATAGATTAACTCCTCCCGATTATATCTAATATTGAAATAGTTCTCCAACCAGTATTTTCACTTTTCCGTCTCGCTTTCAGACCTGACTCAACATGTTATAGCAGCTTTATTCCTATGATAAAGAATTTTTCCCTGCCTTAGGGATTAAGTGCAAGAGTGAAAAGCTGTTGCATCATTTTTATCATCTGCGCATGCTCGAAATAAAAGCGTCTTTTACTGTCCGAGATACTTTGCCGGTTGAATTTTGAAGAAACAAATCCAAACAAGTTGAAACTTGTTTCTGTGGTTATAGTTAATTTAGTTTTTTTTCTGGAACAGTATCAAATCTTATTTAGATTCTTTCATATCATTCTCAAAAAAATTTCAATGTTGCGATAAATGACAGTAAAAAAATCTAGAAATATTTATGTCGCGGTGCTCAAATTTTCAGCTTTGGAATTTAATAATTAAATAAAATTTGGATTCTGCTGACGGTTCGCTGTTCATTCGTTTGTTTTTGTTTTGATTTGGGAAGAAATGGTTTTCAGTGGTTGTTGAATTGTGTAAAACATTTATCTTAAATGATTTTTATCTTAAAAGAAAACTGACTTAAATTATTCACTAAAGAAAGATTCTAATTTTTCCAGTAGAAAGTTTATGATCCTTTTGCCTCTTAACAAAGTCCGAATAAAATGAACTCAAAAACAAGAGTGATGTTGTTAAGCTGTGGTTCATTCAACCCGATTACACATATGCATTTAAGGATTTTCGGTAACTTAATATTTATAGTTCCATTTATTTAATATCTGTTTTTTACATATTGCCACGTAATAGGTACCGAGATGGTAAAATATCTCCGCATTACTACCTGCGCTAAAATAATCGCAAAGTTTTAGCGGTTTACGGGCAATGTCCTGCAATAAAATAAAATTAACAACACAGAAAAGAACCAACACAAAAATTTTCGTATCGTGATGTGACAGAGTAATCGCCAACTCTTGGTAACTTTCGGGTAACGACTCACGAGAAACTACAAAATAAAAACATCGTAGAAGTGAACCAACTTGAAGGGTATAATTCGTAGCTACCCCAGGTAAACATCTGCTTGCTTTAAAGAAAAAAAAAAAAAAAATCGCAAGTGTAAAATCCATTTGCCGTCTTGGTAATTGTAGTTAGCGCAATAAATCATGAGGTTATTTCCATATCGTGATTTACACTAACCAAGCGATCTATAAATCCAACTACAATAGCCAAGGCGTCATATTGATTTTAAACTGGAATGTTTTTGTTTCTTTAAAAAAAAAGGACATGTTCAGGTCTGCCCGGGGTAGCTACGTGTTATACCCTTAAATCTGGTCTCTATCTGTGATTTTTTTTTTTTTTTTCGTTTTTCCCTGGTCGCTACCCGGAAGTTGCCAAGACTTTGCTGTTATTCTGCCATTGATCATGAGGCCGAAATCTTCGCCATTTTACTATGTGGGAATATTCTCGACGAATTGAAAAGGTATTATAATATATGTATGTCTGTATAAAATTTTTACAAGCTTAAATTATTTTTTGCTCTTTAACAATTACACGACCTAAAAATCAGAACACCAATTTTTTTTGCATTCTAGTGAAACCTGTATAAGTTGTTTGCTTTCACTGCATTGTTTAAGTTATCAGCTCATTAAGTCATTAATTTTATTTAAAAAAATTATAGGTGTAGATGTTCCCCTTGGGAAATATTTTCATATTCGTGACAACTCTAGTCGCCATAAGGATTTTGGGAATCTTTCTGTATTGTGGTCCACCAAAATAATTACTTAGTCTTAACGATTTTCAGGCAGTCGGCTGCAAGAAACTTTAAAAAAATCACAGAAGGGTACCATCTCGTAGCACCACAAAAAGCACACCTCTGCTTGATTTTTACCCATTGGAAAAATGGGTCTTGGTTTGGATTTGATGGCGTCCACATACTTTTCAACTGTGTTCAAGAGTAATAGTAAACAGTGCTCTTGCGTCCTCATTGCATGCGTTGCTATGGTGACCCCTGCTGGATTTCTTTTTATTTTCACTAACAAGCATTTTCAATGTATTTCCATAATAATAGTTTAAAGTATTTTTATGTTCTTTTTATTATTAACTTATTATGACTGGCTTGACAGTGATTTCAATATAAATATGAAGGCTGAATAAGGAAAAATATTTTGTGACGTCTTGAAACACGTACATAGGCAGGATTTGAAAACCAATAAAAACATGAATTGAGACAGTTTTTGCAACCCATGATTTGAAATGTTGTGGCGTTTAGCAGAGTCAATCCAGAAAGAAAAAGCATTTGACCAATGGCTAACCAGTGATCATAATAAGACAATCACAACTTTTTATTCTTCTTATTTTTTGTAAAAATTTTTAAAATTTATTTTTTATTTTTGATTAAACGACTGAAACTCCTCATGCACCACAAAGTATAGCATGAGGCATACAGAAGTAAGTAGAAAACAAAAAGGAAAAATTTACAAATTTACATTAAGAACAAAATTCCGCAAGGCAGCAAGACTTTCGATACTTTTGACCAGTTCTGATAAAACAGGAGGCCAACAAATAGAAAGAAATTTTTTAAATTTTGCAAGTTTAAATTCCATTTGGCAATTGTAGTTGACTCAGAAATATCCAGTGGATTATAAGCTTACAAAAGTTTTAAAAAAAATATTTAGAAGTTTGTTGTAGGAGTAGTTATTGGTACATCATTTGTGTTGGGGTGTCTGAGATTTTTTTAAAAGAAATTTTTTTTTTTTTCACTGTCCACTGCTTTGAAGTCACTAAATTTTGACAATTATTTAAGGGGCAGGTACTAATAGGGAAATCTTTTACTGAGATTATAGTAAGTTTTATGAAATATTGATTTTTGTTTTTTTGATTTAGAGCTAGCAAGAGATTTCTTAAATAGTACTGGTCGTTTTCATGTTATTGGAGGCATTATGTCACCTGTCAATGATGGTTACAAGAAAAAGGACCTCATATCAGCAACACACAGGTGTAAGATGGTTGACTTAGCTCTGCAGTCTAGTGACTGGATCAAGTACGTATTATTTTTCTCTTATTTTTACTATATATTAATAAAGCTCAAATATGCTTAATTACAGGGTGGCCACCCACCTGGAAAACATTGAAGACCTGGAATTATCAGGGAATTTTTTTATACTGGAAAAATCGGAGAAATTTGGATAAAAACCTGGAAAAATCAGGGAATTTTGAAGAAAAGCTGAAAATTTTTTCTTCAATAATTGCATTAATTTCACTAATTTAAATAATTTACTAATTTTCTTAATTTAAATTATTTCATCCGTTATACCTACTAGACGGAAATGTATCGCCAAACAGTTGAAATATCATCAACTTACCGATACTTTGCTTGCATCAAAATTTGCTCCGTTACAGCTCTGTTAAACTAGAATGCCACATAAAATTCTCCCACGGTTTCTAAACGAATGTAGAAACCATTGACTGCTATGGGACTGTGCAATTTAGGAAAGATTGTGGTGGAGGTGGAAGAAGGGATTAGGATATTAACTTCTGTTTTTAAATTCTGTCCTTGGGCTGAATCCATTTATGGCTCAAGTTTGTTCCGATGCTTTGGTGGTAATTTATTTTGACAAATTGTTTTTGTATTTCTAACTTTATAAAATTCTCCAAAAATTATTTGGTTATAATTTAATAATAATAGATTTTATATTGCACTCTTTTTCTGAGAGCTTTTGTACTCCATTCAAAGAAATCTGTGAATTATTTTTTCTCAGCAAACCAACCAATCACAAATGTTTTTACAATCGCTAACAGCAATGTTTGTCGACAAATTGTTACAATTGTTGCATTAATGCTAATTTTTTCTATTTCATTTTAACCTTTTATAACATATTTTAATTTTTTTTAAAAAAAGGTTTTTTTAAGGACTAACGATATATTAATATTTAATTTTACTGTTTTGTTGGTCAATATATGATTTTTGATTCAAAATTTGAATTGTATACTTATCACAATATCGAAAGTTTGTAAATGTTGCTTGCGTTCCAGAGATGATATTTCCAAAACTATTCCTCTTTTTATCCTAAAAAGCTGACAAAGACTAAAGAATGTATAGGAAACATATTAAATGATAAAATATATTTTAGACATGAAATATATGTTTTTTTTATTCATATGTATTTAGTATGAGGAAGGAAAACGAAACTTAGTGTTTTAGTTCTGCACTGTACTAGACTCTAGTTGTTAAAACAAAAACAATTAACTATACTAAACTAAAAAACTATGTCTTTAGATTGGAATTCTTTAAATATTTTAATTTCAAATAGGGGGGGGGGGAAGTGTAAAATTTAAAGAATTTTATCTTTTTTTTTCCTATAGAGTATACAACAAAAAATTAGACAATTTTACATTTTTGACATTTATTTTTGTATACTGAATCTCTTAAAATAATAATGCTAATTCAAAAAAACATTATTTAAAAATTTGACTTGAGATATTGGTTTAAAGAAAATATGATCAATGAATTTTATAAAAAGTACTGTTAAGATAAAATGCAGAATACAGTACAGCGTTATATTGAAATGTAAATACAGTGACTCATAAAAATTTTGGTACACTTATGACATTCAATGAAATAGGAAATAAAAATTCATTAATTGAAATGAATATTTCAGAATGACTATTTAATAATAAAAAATATATTCTATTCTTAGCAAAACTGCATGGAATATTTTAAAAGCAAAGCAAAAGTATATTTTTAAGAAATCAATCATCAAAAAGTAACAAAAACTTTATCACACAAAAGTCATCGTACACTTTCAAAAAAATCTCTGCCTATTATTAAATATTCTAATTAGCAATACTATTTAGTAAAGTTTCCTTTCACATCTACAATAGCTTTTATAGGTTTGTAAATAAATGTAACTAGTTTTTTTTTTTTTTTTTTTTTTTTGTTGTGTGAAATTTGAGCAGAATATTTTTTATTAAATTTTACAGAAACTTTTACAACACTATTTTATGAATTTTTCCACAAATTTTATAATTTTAATCTCTGATATGAAGTCCTTCTTTTAAGCAGTCCCGCAGTGGTCTGATCGTTAAGACACGGTTCCCAGCAGATCACCGAAGTCAAGCATCACTGGCTGCGGTCAGTGTGCGGGTGGGTCACCACTTGGATAAGTCTGCGTAGGGACCGAGGGTGTGCGGTATTGGTCCTCGTTAAACTGTGCTACCGTAAAGTGCTCGACTTCGCGTGCAGGTCGTTGGGCTACCGAAGCAGGGGTGCCATCCCCTCTGCAGAGGATCAAAATTGTGATGGCATGTCTTCGGATCATCCTCAGGGATGTTTCCCAGACCGTCGCCAATAGCCCATTGTGCAGCTCTAGTGCGACGTAAATGAACTACTACTACTACTTTAAGCATTTTATCACATATTGCACAGTGCAATAGGACACATTAAACTAATTTAACAATATTCATTACTGATTTACCTCTTATGATGACAAATAATCAACCTTCAAATTTGGTCTATTGTTTTGTTAAGACCATGAGCCGTTTTTAAATGATAAAAGAAAATATTACGGTGAAGCAAAAATTTAAATATAATTTTGCTATCACAAGCTTGATACTGATTGCAATTAAATGAAAAATAATTAAAGGAACAAATTAAAGCAATAGACGATACTTTTAATTCTGAAATCGGAAAACATTTAAGTCAGCGATGACATGACTTTCGTGGGGTAAAATTTTTGTTACTATCTGATTATTGATATCTTAAAAATAAACTTTTGCTTTGTTTTTAAAATATTCCATGCAGTTATGCTAAGATTAGATTAAAGATCTTATTATCAAATCCCCTTCTGAAATATTCATTTTAATTAATGAATTTTTATTTTCTCTTTCAATAAAAGTTATAAGTGGACGAACACTTTTGGGAGCCAGTGTAATTATAAAAATTTATTAATATATAATCACCTGCAACGATTTTCCTTTTTGCTTAATGAAAATATATTAAACAATACTTATCCAAGGTCTTATTGGTCATTCTGTTTTTGCCATTTGATAGGTACACTTTGAGCAAAAACTACTTAAAGTAACACATTAAAAAAATTTATTCAATAAAAACAATACAATCTACAAGCTAAACATATTTTCTCCACATGTCTTAATTTCTTAAAAATTAATGTTGTACCAAAACATTAAAAAATCTTGCATAATTGTCGAAATAAATTATTTTTTTCAAGATGATGTGTTAACATTTTGAATAAAATATTTTATAATATAGACACTTTTCTTGTACACATCCTACACTTTATAAGAAAAATGAAACACAGACCTGGAAATTCTAAGATTTTTATCTGGAAAAATCAGGGAAATTTGAAATCTGATTTGAGTGGCCACCCTGAATTACTATAAATAAATAATATGCAGTATTTTTATTACCAAAAATGCTTACATTAAGTTAGATTAGTTAGGTTTTTTCAACCTTCATTTTTATCATAATATATTTTTTTTCATATAAATTATTTGTTTACAATTGGCTCTTTTAGTGAAAACACTAGAGTTTTTAATAAGTTGAGAAATAATGGTATTTTGTATCTGAACCAAAGTCTTGGTATTCGTTATTTATGTGATGGAAACTTAACTGACCTAAACATTATGTTTTACTAAAATTTTAACTCTTTGATTCTTTTGCAAATGGGCAAGTTTAGGAGAATTCTTTTCTTCTATGCTTTATTCCATGTTATATAATATAAGAAAACTTGGTTTTATAATGAGGCCATGATTCAACTGATTGTGATATGTTAAGCTAGAAGTTCTGTTCTATATAGACTTTCACCCTTAGCTACATGTTCCGTATTCTACTTTAATATTGGATGAACGAAAGCTGAAATCAACTTTAAATAAAATTTTATCGAGTTTTTTATTGTGTATGTTATGATACACAAGCATGCTACTTTGGCTTAAACATTGTACTGCTGAAAGCAGGCTTGATATCTAAGCTGATATCCAACAGTCCATGGCATACTTATGCAAGGATACACTTACACACTGACCAATGAGAAAGCTTACAGGTTACTTTATTGCACTGATCTGCTGTGGTAACCAGAAACACTTGTTGACTACTCACATTTACATAACATAATTAAACAATAATAATTAGTGTGATTGCTTATAACGGAGTAGACAGATGGAAAATACAAACAACTAGTAGTTTCAGCAATTAAATCCAAATGACTGCTTTATTTGTATCGATATCTAACTAATTTGCATAAGATCAATGCCACCTGAGAGTAAGTGTATGGATTCTGTTACATGGATACACTATTTACGGTTCAAGGGCTAAAATTTATGACTTGAACTTGGAACAGTTTCAAATATTAATAAAATATATAAGAGAAAAACTAATGAAAAAAACTAAAAAAATTAAGAGAAAAAGTCTTTTTTTTTCAGGCTTGGAAAAAAATTCCATTATATTAGTTAGTTTTTTTTACTGGTCAATCTTTTTTATTAATGGTTATAATCAAGTTAAGACTTGCACTAGGACTTATTGTCCTAGTGCAAGTCTTAACTTGATTATAACCATTCTCTTTTCCAAGTATTATTTATGTTATGAGTTTAGTACTTGGAAGAAAATAGAATATCCTATGAATTTTACCCATTATATTTTTACAATTACAGTTTTGTCTTACTTATGTTGGCCCTCAACATGGCATTTTTTTTTGTTTTTGTGGCCTGTTATCAGAAAATAGTTGGAAATCCCTGTTCTAGTCCTGTTGGAGTCCTCTTGCCATCAGGTTAACCCTAGGAGGTAACTCCATGTAACTGAAGTGTGGGTTAGTTCCATCAAAAAGTCCTCCATGAAGACAAATTTCTCCCAATACTTGATCTAGGAGTTCCCTTGTCTTCTGGGTTGGGTTCAAAATTACAAGGCTACGTAGTTGTCGTAACATTAGTAGTCGTAAACCCAAAATTTGAGTCAGCTGTTCAACGACGGTTATAAAATAAAATATAAAATAATATTAAAAAGATGTTTAAAAACTAAATGTGAAGAAGTTAATATGTAAGGTGTTTTTGACTATGAATCCTAAAAGAGGGAAACGGAGAACACCCTAAGTACCAGATCTGAGTATTTTTCTTTTATCCTGAAAAATGTTCTTTTTTAGGCCTAGATCGATTTTCATTTTTAATTCTCTATTTAGCTTGCAGGTGATAAACCACATGAATAGCCAAAAGATGTGTAAGCAATCAATTCACAGATCAATGTATCTGATGTTGTCGATCAACAACGTTCATTCTGTTGTAATATTTTAATATTTATTTGAATTTCTAATATATATGATTTATTAAAGTATGATGCAGACGTGATTGTTCTTTTTATTGATAGGCTAGATTCGTGGGAGAGTGCTCAAGAAGATTGGACACCTACAGCAAAAGTAATGGAGCACCATCAGACCATTTTAAACAAAATCACCAACTCTAATAACACATCTGAATCTGTTGCAAAAAGACAAAAGCTAGACGTAAATAACTTAAATTGTGAGTATTTATTTTTTAAAAAAAAAAAACATTTACTATTCGTTATATTGCACAGATCTAGATATATTGCTTTTTTCCTGAAATAAATAAAACTCAAAACATTTTTAAAAGTTTCAGAAAATCATTTCTGAGGATCTAATAGGAGACTATAATTTTTAGGTACAAAGATTCCTTATTCTACATAGCTAAATGTTAAAAATAATAATAGGAGTTAAAAACTGTTTTTCATTCAAAAATATTACTTTTTATTGTTGGCATATGAAGAAAGTAACAATAAAATTAAATCTTATTGTTTATTGAACAGTATGTTAATGAGTTGGAACTCTTTTGCCTGTCCATTATTAATTTTGTTAATTGGCACTGACTTTCAGACTTATTGTGCTTTCTCTTATCCTCTGATAAGCATTGTATGGCGAGGGTTTGTGGTATATTGTTATTTTCTGATATTATAAAAATTCAAGTATATTTCTTATAATTTCATGTTATATTTCATCAAACCTTTGATTATCATACTTTATTTTGTTTTCGAATTGTAATTATTGAAACACTTTTTTGGAATGATAGGTTTATGTGTTTACTTTATATAATAAATATATTAGAGTTTAAATGACTTTTTTTTAATTATTTATATTGAATACCTCTTAAATGATCTCATAATATTTCTGTAATATCTTTTAAATTGAAGAGTTATATATTACCATATTCAACAGATATCTCCCAGATATAGTAATATTTTTTATAATATTTTTTAGAAATCGAAATCCAAAGGTCGCAAATGTGTGATGATCCTCAGATATTTTGGATACTGTAACATTCTCATCATATCCCTGAGATATCAGACAAATGTAGATTATAAATCCCAGATATCCAAGGAATATCCGGTACTTAATGTTTATACCCAAGAAACATCTGCCAGACATCAATTGTATATAATATCTGCATATCTCAAGGACATTCATTGAAGAGATATCATAGTCCTTTTGAAGAGATATCTTAGTCCTTGAAGTAAACACAAATTTAATGGTATAATATGAAGAGTATATTTTTCCCTTTCCGGGACAGCAAATTTCAATTGAAAATTTTAATCATGTAGGACATTAGTTAGTGCAACTATAGACAGTATATTCTAAGAAAGAAAATATCTGAAATTTAACTAATGAAACAGAGAATTTAAAAATTAACTTTTGAAGTTAAAATTTGATTTGAATTTTATTTATTTATTAATAATTGTTTTTTGTTAACTTGCAGCTATTAATAACAATGATTTTAATAACACCTGGGATTTAAGCCAACCTGTACGTATAATGCTGCTGTGTGGAGCCGATATGCTTGAATCATTTGCTGTACCAAATTTGTGGGAACAATCAGATGTAAGTTCATTTCTTAAAATATTTTTATTGCTATATACTGTTTTATTGTATTTAAATAAAAGTTTTACATTTTACATTTTTTAATGCTATAATTTTAGATGAAAAATTCAGTAAAAATAAATAAATTTTTATTTATTTCAATTTAATAAATAAGTTTTTATTTTAATAAATTAATTAGTTTAATAAAATGGTTAGTTTATGCTTTATTAATTAAATAATTGCTTTAATGTTAGTGATTCTGCTCTAGCTGAGAAATCAGAGGTCATTTGGACCCGGGACTTCTATATTTCTGAAACCTTTTTTACTAAAAGTGGATCCCCATTTAAAATATGAGTTCTTACCCTCTATATCCATGTACAGTCGGACTTCTATTTAACGAACTTCCATTTTGCGAAATTTCTCTATTTCGCAAATTCTTTAGAGGAACCAAGAACATTTTGGAAATTTCTTCGTAAAATAACTTCCAAATAACGAAGTCAATTTTCTATTTAACAAACTTTTCATCGAGAGCCACTTTCCCTATTTTCCAAAATATTTCAGAACATTTCAAACTTGTTAACATATTTTATGGGGGGAATGACCTTGAATTGATTTTCAAAGCCACTGCTTTATTTAATGTTTTACTGCTTTCTCTAAAAGTTATTTTAGAGGAATCAGTAAAATAAGAACGCATGTGGTAATGTATGTTAAAAATTATTTTTGTAATAAATGTAGCTATCAATTTATACATAAATTTAGCTTTTTTTTTAGTTGAAAATGCATGTAGCATAATAGTGTAACACTGGATAATGTTTTGCTCTATTCTTGCTTTCCATACCAATTTCTTTTATGGTTAAGATTTATAAAATAAATAGTAGATACTAGTTTACAAGATAAAGGTGCATCCATTGCTACTTTAATTATGCCTAATGTTTCTGAATTTAAAACCTGCTTTGTGTTGTTCAAGTTTTTTAAAAGGTGGTTTTTCTATTTAACGAGTTTTCCATTTACGAACTTATTATTGGGATTTAGTGTCTTCGTTAAATTTAGGTCCGACTGTATTAATATTCACTTTTACAATATTTTATCGATTCTAAGACAATACAAAGAATATAAAATTAGAAAGAGTTATATTTGATACTATCAAGGTTTTTAACCCCTTAACTTAAAAGCCTGAGATAATTCTGCCCTGGTTAATTAGGACTGATGAAACACTGGACTCAATGAAAGCAAAAATATAATTTGATACACAGAATTATTATAAATTTCTCCTTCATTCGAAGTCTTGCATAACAAAGGAAAAGAATTGTATTTTCACTATCTATATGAGGTTTGATTATAATTTTGTCTATATGCATGCTGTTTTTTGCTCCTTACTTGAAAATTACACATCTACTTCGTTGGGTCATAATTTATTTTTCGCGTCTTTTAGGATTTTTGATGCATTATAGCGCTTAAGTGGAATCGGTGAGTGTGCAAAAAGTTTTTTTGATAGCTTGAAATTGATTCTTTTCTTATCAAGAATAATTTCTCTGTTTAGCTTGCATAAATTGAATATGCAAAATAGAAAAATATGCAGTCTATATAATGTATATAGTTTCAAAGAGGAAAAGTTCAAAAGGTCACAATTGTGCTATAGCACAATTGTGATGTTACCTTTGTAAAATTGCATGACAAAAATTATTATTTTTAAATTAATATTATCGAAGAATAAATTAAGTGATGGAAAGTATGTTTGCTTATAGACGCTTCTAATTTGAACAGACCAAATAAAAGCAAATTACATATTTCTATTTCATCTTTATAGCTCAACATCAAAGAATTGAACCATAATTGCTGGAACTTACCCTATGTTGTTTGTTTATGCATCATTGCTTTTTTGTATTTATATTTCATATAGGTGTTTTGTTTATGGTTATTTTATTCTTACCTTTATCAAACATTTTCTAATATTGTTAAGAATTGTAGAAGAATTAACTGCAGTGCATTTTATGTTAGATTTATAAAAATATATTTATAATTTGTAAAATTCTCTCTTTTCATTTTTGATAAAATAAATAATCTGAGCTTAAAAGACGTCATTCAGATCAATGAAAAAAAAAGCAGATTTAAGAAAAACATATAAATATTGCATATGAAGTTTTTTAAGAAAAATTTATTTTTACAGATTGAGAAAATTGTAGGAAAACATGGTCTTGTTGTGATAACTAGGAGTGGTTCTAACCCTGAACGCTTCATATATGAATCTGATACATTAACCACTTTTCGAGTTAGTAAGTTTGTCATAGTTTAATATTAAAATATCTAAATATGTAATCATAATAGATGTTTTAATTTATGCAATTGTCGAGTAATGTGATTCATAATCTAGTTTTATTTTAAAATATACATGTTAACTATTTAGTCAAATATTTTTGTCCTTTTGAGAGTTAATCTAAAAAATTATTGAATATATCGAGTAATGAGATTCATAATCTAGTTGTATTTTATAATATATACATTAAATATTTAATCAAATATTTTTGCCCTTTTTAGAGTTTATCTAAAAAATTATTGAATATATATGCTTGTAATATATACGATCTGAAGAAAATTGTCATAGTTAAGCTTTATTTTAAATCTGTGAGAAATATACCTTTAATAATTCAGGATTCCAACGGTACTTGAAAAACCTTGAATTTTGGAAAATATCAGGGCCCTGAAAAGTTCTTGAATTGCGCGATAGAGTCCATGAAAATTTTTTGATTTTCTCAGATTAATTTTCAAATTAGTAATATCATTTCTATGAAAAAGAATGAAAAGAAGAAGAAAAAAACTTAAATTGAAATGACGAAAATTTTGATCACTCCTCCCTTTTCCCCCCGCCTTTTGAAGAATTGTTCAAAGTCAGATAAGTGAAAGTCTAGGAATCTGATCTAAATTTAGAAAAAGACCTTATCCTTCAGAATACAATTAAAGTGTGAGGAAACCAATAACGAAAAGAAAATATTAAACAAAATTTTGTCTAGTATTATCCACTTTTAACCACATGTAGCATGCACTTCTTTTTAAACGTGTATGGTCCCGATTTGAAGATAAATAAATTCATCTCTTCATTCAATCTCACAATTTTTGAGAAACTTCTATGAGTAAATTCTCAACTGTGAAAGGAACATACATAATTTTCCTCTCTAATGTTTTTCTTGCCAGATTATCGTTCACCTTCATGTTTAGAAAGTTGAAATCTCTAGCAAATAATTTCGCTTTTGTACTTCGTTTTAGTGTCCGCTCAACATGCAGTCTATCTTCAAATTTTAAATATAACCAACGCATTAACTTCATTATTATGGTAGATTTAAATTGCTATCATTAATAATAAACTATTCGATCTTTTAAATTTTCAATAATGATCAATAATTTTTTATTCAGATTTTCACAATTAATTTTTATTACTAATACGTGAAATTTAGTTCTTCAGATTCCGTGAATTATGAATTAAGCATTTGTATGAAAGTGATTCGTATAAAAATGATTTACGAATCATCTAATTAATAGGACTTCTTATAAATAATGTGATATGTTATTTGTAATGCTATATGTTATTTGTATAATTTGATATGTTACTTGTAAGAATAATTTTATTGAAAATTGTTTTTTAATATAATTATATTTCAGAAATTAAATATGAGTGTATATTAAACATATATTTTAATTTATTATGTAAAATATTATAACATGGTTTCATAGTTAAGAAAAAATTTGAATTGTATAGTTATTAGTTTTATAGATAGAAATGAAATATTTTTTCTTTTATATAAATTTTATTTTACTTATTTTTTACAATAAAAATTAGCAAAAATTATTCTAGATACGTCACTGCTTATATCTTTTTTCTTATGTATTATTTGTTAATAAGTGAATTTTTTACCTATGTCTCTGTTTGTATTCACCTTTTGTATATTTTCCAAATAAATTGTTTTAATTGAAGTCTTATAATGAATTATCAGAAATTATTGTAAGAACTTCATATTTTAAAACAATCTTAGCTAGTGTTTCTCAAAATGAGCCATGTTTCCGTGTACACTGAATAATATTCTCTTGTGTTCTTAAGATAAAATTAGATAAACAAACGTTTATAAGTACTTTTATAAAAATATGCTTTTTTATTTTTAAGAAAATAATTTTTGATTAAGAAATAAAAAATGTTTTATAAGCTTCTTAGCTTGATTTAAAATAATGTTTGTTAATTGGGAACATCATTTTATAGCTGCTAACATTAGTAACTGATAGCATAACTTGAAGACAAGTATTTCAGTCTTAGGTCTGATTATAGTTTTAGAGTTATTTTGAAGATTGAAAATTATTGTACATATTTCTGATACAAACTAAGAATTTAAGCTGAAAAAGAATAAATTTTATTTCTGTTTAATTTAATAAGGATTGGTTTAAAGTTAGATTTATTTTAGTTTAATGAGGATTTCATTTAGATTCTTCTTAGATTAGATTTTTTATTTAGTTTAATAATTATTCTGTTTAGATAATATTTCTATTTAGTTGTGTAAGGATTCTATTTTGATTAAATTTCTTTTTAGTTTAATAAGGATTCCATTTTGTTTATTGCGGATCAAAGATTAAATCCCAAATATGCTCAGGTTTAACTCTTGTTAGATATTTCTATCAGACTCAGGGTATGCTGTCAACATAACTTAAAACAAATTTTTTTTTGCTTCAGCTTTAGATATATTGTTTAGTTTGATTTTTGAAAACACAAGTGATTATTTTTGATTGATGATTTATGAATAGTTAATTGATTGATGACTTAAGATTGATTTTTTAAACCAATTTTGATTTTTAAAATTTTTTATTTCAAAATTAAAAATAGAAAGAAAATTTTTTTTAATACTTTTATAGTGCAAAAATTAAAATTATATTGATTTTAATTAAAAAGAATAGTTAAAAATGAAAAAAAAATTTTTTTATTGAATATTTATACTTTTATATCTAAAATTAAGTATTGAAAATTTTAAATTTTTCTGGTTTGGGAAAAAAATGATCTTATCTTTTAGAAAAAAAAATTTGAAAAGATGTTATGTTTTAATCTTAAGTTGATCATATATCATTTTACCATTTTTCTTTGTTTCAAGTCTTGATGTTTAGATATAATTTTCTATTTTTAGAATAACATACACATAGTTACAGAATGGATTCCTAATGAAATAAGTTCCACACATATCAGGTAAATATTTATTTTTTCAATTAAACATAGCTTCAAAAATTTTTCATGTTTACAATTATAATTTATAAGTTTTATTCACTCATCTATTATTCTTCATTCTATCATATTTGACTTCCACAGTTGACAAATCATGGCCTGGGAGAAATAGTTTTCCCCCAGCCCCAGTGGAGGATTTTTCTAGAAGAAATAAAAAGTATTTAAACACTTTATAAACTGCTTATAACTCCGATCTGTTTTAAATAATAGCAATAATTCCTAAGCTATTTAGTACATCATTTTTAAATAAGCAAATATTTGAAAGAAAAATTAATTTTAAGAATTTGCTTTATCAAATTAATTGTTGTTCTTAAATTTTTACATAATTGAGTGTAGTAAGACATAATTGTTTAATTAAGTAAAGAACTGTTAAAATACTATAATTAAATTTTATTTTACACAACTAAATCAACAAATGATATACTAAATGTACACTCTACCATAATATATTGGTTTTACATTAACAAATAGCATAATAATTTTTATAATCAATTATTATGCTATTTTGATTACGGTTATGAATCAATACTAAAACTGTAATATGTTATATAACAGTTATTATAATCGACTACTGTTATGAATCAATACTGAAACTGTAATATGTTATATAAATTTTAAAATTTTGTATAAAACTAGGAAGAAAAAATAAAGAATTTTGTAAATTTTTTTTTTTTTTTTTTTAAATTTAAATTATTCTTAAAACACTTACTTCTAAGCAACTGTGTCGTTTATTTTTAGTTTCTTCCATTTCGCCTAGTTTTTTTTCATTTTCTTCCATTCTCCTGGAAGATATAGGTTTCTTCCCGATCAAATGTTACTTACTTACTTACTTATCCTCTGCGTGCCTTTGGGCGCTTAAGGCCTCCAGCATATTCTTCCAACGCCTCCTGTCCCTAGCAATGGATCTTGCTTCCTCCCAGCCAGATATTCTACATTCTTTTAATTCGCCCAAAAACATGCGCAGGATGGTCTGTCTGGGTCTTCCTCTTGTTCTTTTACCATCAGGGGCCCATGTAAGCGCAACAGATGTAATTTTTTCTTTGGGCATTCTAAGAATATGTCCGAGCCAGCTCCATCTTTGTTTTTTAATTTCATTCTCTATTGTTTTTATTTTAGCTTTCTTTAATAGATTTTGATTTGATACTTTGTAAGGCCAGAAAATTTTAAAAATAAATCTTAAAAATTTGTTTTGAAAGGTTTCTAATTTTTGAATTTCGATCTTAGTCTGTTTCCAGGTTTCTGCGCCATATAATAGTACTGCTCTAACAATAGCTTTGTAAACAACTATTTTTGTCTTTATTTCAATATTTGACTCTCTCCAAAATTTATGTAATCCCTTAAAACATGTTCTTGCTTTGATTATTCTCTGTCTAATATCTTCACTACTTCCACCTTTTTTTTATCAGCAATAGAACCTAAATAGGTAAATGACTCTATGTCATCTATTTAGTGATTTTCGATTTTAATTTTGTCATTTCTCTTTTGATTTATTCTCATTACTTTAGTTTTCTTCTTGTTTATAAATAAACCTACACTATTTGAATATTTGTTGAATTTGTCTGTTTTAAGCTGAAGGTCTGTACATTTGGATGAAATAAGTAGGATGTCATCAGCAAATGTTAATCATGTTAATAATAGAAAGTACTATAGAATTTATGGGAATTTTTTTATCTGACGATATACAATTTTATCATAGATTTTAGTTTTATTCTTACCTGTGTATTGAATGTATTAAATATAGTTTAATTACTATGAAACTTATTTTTATTGATGCTGTTCTAATTTCCAATTTATTAGAATTTCTTAAGTATATATATGAAATTAATTGCGCTGCATGTGTTTTCTCACTCTCTACCTCTCTTTTTTCATTTTTTTTTTTTTTTTTTTGAAATTTTTTTACTTGAAAAAAACCTCTCAAGATTTAAGGTCACTACGTAAAATGTCAAATATTTGAACAGCTTAATTATTAAAATATACTCATCTGGAAAATTATTTTATTTAGATTTTTTTTTGTTTCTGAATTTTGAGCAAATCAAAATTAAAAACTTTGTATTTTTTACTGCTCTTTCCTTAAAATTAAATATAGTTAACTGAGTTCAGAATCAGAATTTATTTTCTATATTCACATATATAGTCATTGTTTGAAACAAAGAGTGAGAAAAAATGCACTTGCAGTTGTAATAACTTTTGAAATTTCATTTCAAATTTTAATTTAAAAATAAAAAATTTCTACTCAGTGGTAAGTTCACAAATAAAAATTATCCTTTTAGCATGTCCAGCTTCAACTCTGTAAACGCATTTTTTTTTTGGGGGGGGGGGGTACAGACTGTCTCATGTGGTATTTTTAACAGTTAATAATTCTTAAACTAATTCTCAAATGAAATATCTTTTATTCCATTACACTCTCTGGGCATTTTTTTTGCATGCCTTCACACTTGAAAGCTTTTAATTATAGTCCTTGCTCAGCAGAACCTAATGTAATTTAAAGTTGAACACTCAAAACAATACCAATTCTTAATTTAAAGAGAGAATAATATTCTGAAATGCAAGCAAAAGGAGAAAATGATTTTTGAACATATAAAATTTTTTTATTCGATATTTTCTCAAAAATGGTCCTAAATTTTTTTATTTTGTAGCTTCTTGTTTTGATGGATAATCAAGAGTTTATTTTCTGTATTTTCAAATGTTAAGATAAATTTATATCCTATTTTAAAATTTATCCTACTTCTTTTTCAGACGAGCTCTTCGAAGGGGATGTAGTGTAAAATACTTAATACCAGACTCTGTTCTCAAATACATTAAAGAGCATGAATTATTTTCTTCTATTAAGTAAGTAGAAACTTTTTATAATTTATGTTTTTACAAATATACGTTTTTACAGATAATACATATTACAAATTGTATATAATACATCTTTACGAATAATATTTAGCAAACATTTTTATTGCTAGTAATTTCTTGCAAACTCACAGAATGCAATATTTTCATGCTACTTGAAATACTGTAATAATTGTTATTTCTTTTTATGTATGCATATTTCATATCAAAGTTTAAATAGACTTAATATTGTATGAAACCTATAAATTGATCTATAATTTTGCTTAATTAAATTTAGAAAACTCTGTGAGTGATTTAATATGAAATTTATAAATGTATGTCAAATTGTGAAACATTAAAACTGAACTTAAGCAAGCTATTTTATATTTAAGCCAGCCTGTACATGCTGTATTTGTTGCATATTAAAATCACATGTTCTAAGAACATTCGATTTTATGAAGCATCTGATTTATAAACCAAAATATCAACTTAGGCTATGGACTAACAGCTTTTTCATTACTCAATGAAATAGATATCCCACAAAAACAAATTGACAGAAATGTTATATACCTTGAGAACAAATTGTTAAGACAAGGCTTTCTGCATTCTAATTCTTCATAAATCTATCAATCATTATCTCCCCCTTTGCTGACCCTATGGGTGGTCCTCTAGCCCCCATCCTGTAGTGTCCACCATGTAAAAGGGGGGGGGGGAACCATGAAGATTTGTAGCTTACAAATGTTGTGGTGGGGTTAAATTTCATTGCTGCTTACTCCCAGCCTTATGGAAAAAATGTTTCCTTCAAATTATAATTCATAAATGCACTAAAAGTCTAATTGATTATTACATTCATATAAATTTTTATTGAATTTACTTTTGACATTTTGTCTAAACATAAGCTGGTTTTTGAAACAGTAGTGTATTTACTTGATTAGCAAATTTAAATATTCTGCATGCTTTGAAATTTTTTTAGAGTCTTTGTAACTTGCAATATTTTATACCTTTTTTGTTAAATTCAATTTTAATTCTAATGCACTTTTCAGATATGCATTAAAGGTAGATTTCTTTTTTGAATGATTGACGGTCAATGACATTCAATGATGATAGACATTCCATAACTTATCTTAATTTATTTACAAATTCATTTTTATTCCCCTTACACTCCTTGTTTCATATTTTTTTTAACCCTCATTATCAATTTCCTTAAGAAGTATAATCTACATCTGAAACTTTCTTGTCGTTTTGTTCGTAAGGTGCAGAATGAAATTAGTCATTTATATGCTTTGGATCTTTCAAAATTTTTAAAAGTAGGAAATTTCAATTACTAAGACAAGAAAATGTAAAGATTTTTATTTTTAAAACAATGCATTGTTGTTGTTTGATTTTACAAAAGGGCAATAATGATTACAAAACAAAATGGTATAAAGGGTGATTTTAGTATGTTTTTGTATTGCAATGATTTTGTTCTCGCAAATTTAATTTTAAAAAGCATCTTATTTAATAAACCAGTGATGTATAAATAACAGCTTTTAAAAGATAATAGTAGAAGATGTTATAGAAGAAGTTTTTATTTGCAAATTAATTAAAATAATTAGGTCTTCATGTATAAAGAATGTTATGTAATTAAAAAAAATTGTCCTGTTTTTAATTTAATTCTCAAATATAATGCATATATTTTTCTTTCTTTTCACTCTTTTCATGGATTCTGTAGTAAGTATCATGTTTCTTTTCATGTGAATGATTCAAATTATGAGTACATAAAAGGTTTATGTGATGATATGATTCTGGAACCTGAACAGGAAACTGCTGTTTGAAATGCTAAAATGTATGATTAACCATGAAACAAAATAAGTTACTTAATTATATATATAATCATAATATGTAGTTTACATGACTTGAAAAATTGTTTATATAATTTTATGTTCAATAATGAAAAATTATTTATATTATCTACACAATACCATACATATTTTACTTGAAATGTTTGCTTTATTTATATTAGTTTTGCGGTGCATACTTTGTACATATTAATCTTTAATACTTTCCAAACATTGTTTTGTTTACTTGTATAATTTAGGTAATGTGAAGTATTTTAATTAGTTACTGTGATACTTATAATTAGATTAGAAGATTTAAAGGATTAATTTTATACAAGTTTTTCATTTTTTTTTGCTCATCCTATTTTGTTTCACCAAATATATTTTCCAGATGAGTGTAATATAAATAGCTTTTAAAATTTCTTAATTTGATTGTATTATTATACAGCATGAAAGCTTAATTACTCCAGTTGTAATTTTTCAGAAGGCTTTTAAAAATATTGTAATAATGCAAGGAAAATAAATTTATGATTTTCTGCTGCTAAACTGATATAAATTTTAATTTTAAATATTAAAGAATATTGTTGTTTATTGTTTGTTTTGATAGATAATTTTTTAATGTATGCAAAGTTTTAATGTATGCAAAGTATGTTTATAAAGATAGATATTGTAATATTGTTTAAAAATTGTGAGCATTCTGTATTATAATTATTCATATGTTGAATTAATGTTTTAAAGGCATTATTTCTATGAATATATCATTAATATGATTTGATGTTAATGTACAAGTACTTTTGGAAATAAGTATAAGCTAATTTAATAAAGCTCTCCTGATTAAATTATTAGGCCCATATTTTTCTGATTGCTTTACCTCTCTTTATTTTCATGGTCAAAAACCGAATTTGTCAAAAATGATATGTTGATTCATAAATAACTTGTTTTTGTGTATGATTTCATTGCTTATTTAATAATTGACACTAATTTTCACACATGAGGTCAACTCTTCAAACTAGTGACAGGTCTGCCAACTAATATGCTTTTTACAACATAATTGATTTGAAGACGATTAAAACTTAAAGCTTGTAGAATTTTTGGTAATTTTAGCAAAATTTAAAAAGCTTTACAACAAGGGAGCTGGAACAAAGTGTTTTTTCACATAAAATGATGCGTAGCGTTTTAAAAAAAAAGGTACTTTTTTCATTGTGTGTTTTTAAAAAGTGCTTAATTTTCCCTTTTCGAAAACGAGATATTTTTTTCTTTACCTTGTCGATTTTCGCCAGCTTGCAAAAGCGTGCTTTTCACATCGTTCTATTCAACGTTTTCACTATTCATTCAACCACAATCCATTTCAGCCTTCGTGGGTCCATAGCACATCAAAGTGCCGATCATTATACATGTTTGATGAAATACTTGCGAGTCCGCATGTGCGTCTACTGAGTTGGGTTCGGTGAAATTATTGCACTCTCGTGTGCAACTCTGCTGCATTTTGCAATATATTCTCAATTTCAGGCTTCATTTCCCACCCTCTAAAATCGAACCGAAAAATCTTTCGATCTTTTTATGGTGGCTAATATAATCAAGAAAAGACTTCTTTGTCAGATACTAGTTAATAGTGCTTAAAAACATATTTTGAGTGCTTAAAAAGTACTTGAAAGGGGCTTATTTTTTGTTGAAAGATTTGGCTATGCACCCTGTATAAGCTTTATAATAATTTACAAATAGTGATATGGAAAATAACTTTAAATCAAATTTATAAAGCAAAGAAAAATACATAAAAACATAAACTTAGACTACCACTAGAAGAAATTTTCCTAAAAAGCGTAGAAGTTGGCAGGCCTGCTTTGAGATTGGTACTTAGTGAATGAAAATTCGATCATTAGAACAAAAGTACTCAGCTCAGTAATTCAATTCTTCTTTCTTTTTTCACTGTTCTCTACGATAATTACAAAATAAATACTTACGAAAATCGTAGTTACAAAATTTTGATTAATGAGTAGCAAATCTAATGTTTATTTGGTAATTATATTCATTAAACTTATTTAAGAATTGTCTACACTATCTTTGGTAATATTTTTCTTGTGAAGTTTTATTAATTTTGCGTTATTTTATTTGTTTTTTAGGACATGATAGCAACTCCTGCTTAATAGATATCCTGAAAACTACATATTGCTGTTCTAAATGTTCCTACATTGTTGAAGATGGCCATATAACTGTGCAATTCTAATTATGTATCATTCTTTTAAAATATTTATATTTATAATGTTGTGTATAAATGCTTTTAATTGGATTTGGAAAAAAACAAATTATTTAAATACTATTTTGATTTGATTTTAAGAAATGGTGCTGTCTGATCAACTTCAAACTAAAACGGTTGTTAGTTTTAGCATTTTATAGGAATGATTTTTATTCCATTTAGATTTTTATGAGCAAAAATAGCAAGGACTTGCATCTGACATTTTTATTATGACAATAATTTACTTTTATTTGTTGATTTTATTTAAAATATATCATTTTAATTACTGTGATATGATGTTAATTCTGTAATGACAGATTTTTTTGTTAGTGTAATTGCTATTTATTTATGTACTTGCTGCTTTAAATGTGTATTGTTGACATGAATAAAAATGAATTTATTTGAAATTTTTTCTTTCATTCAAATTAGTAATCTCATTAAGCCTAAGAAACTTTGGCAGTTTTTGAAATAATTTTTCTAAATTCACAATATTCTATTTTAATCATTTTTATTATTATTATTTTTTTTAATAATGCAGTTCAAGGAGAACTTGTTTTATTAACTTTGATTCCTAAATAAAAGGAAATGTTTGTGTTGACGCATAGCTGCCAATTATTATGGATTTTTTGTAGGATTTTATTGTTACATTTATTTGAAAACGGTGTTTCAGTAACTGTCATTGTGAAGAAGAGAAGTGGGGCTTTATTCTCAGTGGCAGCTGGGATCGATAGGTACCAGCTAGTCTGGGAAATAACCATGGACTGTGTGCAATACTGTCCACATTGCAACAAACAGCTAATTTGTTTGTATGGTGTTCAGGGAGCTGACCCCATGTCTATCTGTTGTTGAACAGCCGACCCAATTTTGGGTTTACGACCATAAGCAATTAAACTATTCAGGTGGGTAAAAATATAATAAATTCAATTTTCTACCTTAATGTTTCTACCACATTTGAAGTTTTGCCTGGTGCGTACAAACCCTGATTAATGCAACACTCACTCCATTGTTTCATTAATGTAGTTTCAAAAGCTAGTCCCACAGGGCTAGTTATTTCTGGCAGAAATAAGCAAGAATAGATAGATACATTTTTTTAAAAATGCAAAAAATATTTTTAAGGTTATTATTTATAAATATTAATTTTATTTTCTTATGTGTGATAGAAACTTATTTGAAAATGTGTTGATTTTGAAATAAAAAACAATGTGGGTATGTATACCTATGGATATACTGTTACCAAACCAATGAATATTTAGCATTGGCTACATGGAAGTGAAAACTGGTATCAAGCAAGTGAGTAGTCATAGATAAGACATTCTAACTTTACTTTATTATTTCTTCCTTACAATTTATTTCTCGTGTAAGGAGGAAAATAAACTGAAATCAATTGGTTAGAAATGTAAAGTAAAAAAAAAAAAAAATCGCTCTTATAAACTATGCAGACTGAGCTTGCTTTTATTAAGCCTGACACTAACCCACCACCAGGGAACAAATTAAAATTCCAGGCTATTACGGTGCTAAATTGGAGAATAAATTTTAACTGCTCTCATGACGAATATAAAGAAAAATCGGATAGATTTAGTTTTTGGATTCTCTATTTCCTAAATTGAGGAATGGAAAAGCTAAAATACTCTTACTTATAGCTTTTTATTTACATTTGACAGTATAATTTACTGGGGAGATTGGATCTGTTTGTTGGATTGTTGTTTCCTCTAATCACATAGCTTATTCTCATGACTCCAATATGTGGAAACAACAAGGATGACGATTGTAAAAACTTAATATAATTTTATTAAAACTCAACAACAACTTTGTGCGACTGATCACTGACGGGATACTATCTGGAATGGATAAAAATCCTCTCATGGTAGGTTGAAGAGGCACAATTAGGGGGTTTGAGCTAAAAATAGATTTTCCAGATGGTTTCTCAAGGGAATCGCTACAATAACAAAGATTACAACGTCATTATTTATGTGTAAATAATTTCGAATTAAATGAATAAAATATAATTAACATTTTGAAAAGTGTTCATTTAGGAACAATAGTTCCACAGCTCGTTTATCAGTATCAGTTAACGCATTTACAAACGTATATTTACAGACTGAGAATTCAACTTATGGCTCAGGAGCGTGGGCGGAGGCCATATGATTACTTTAAACACCAACTCTCCCATCAAATATGTGGTAGTGTTGTGCATAATTAAAAATGAATTTCGGAACAATTATTTACTATTGATTTTTTTAAAAAAAGAGAGCGATCGTTCTCTAATTTTTTCAAGAATATTTCATTTTAAAATGCTCAAAAGTTATCTTATACGAAATAGTAAATTATAAGAAACAATTCAATTAACAGAGAAGGTGAATTGAAACATAGGGTGAATTTCTATCTATTTTAAAGTCCATAAGATGGCAGCACAAATAATGTTTATATCTCAATCCTCTACACAAGCTATAAGCTAATAATATATGACATATACCTGTCCTTGAAGTTATTAAATAAGAGCTGGCATCATGTAATGTGATAATTCTGATTGGCTAGTTCCCATGCTCCCTACTTTTTTCTTTGTTTAAGACCACAAATGTAAAGGCACAGATTTTGACAAATTTAAACCTCGTGTTATTCAAGTAATTTAAACTTGTATGATTTTTTTTTTGCTTTATCTTTTGATGCTTCTTAATCTATTAAGGCTTATTTGTTTATTTGTGATTTATTTCCGAATATTTAATTTATTTGATACAATGTGTTTTGATAAGTTTATGATATTTTTAAACCCTGTAGCAGTATCAAGGCGACATTCTTCCAGACAGAATTTTCCCTTAGGAAGTAAAAAAATTTTGGTTTCTTTTTCTTCAAAAATTTTCAAAATTATTTTTTCTCTGAAATTATATAAATTCAAAAGATGAATTTTTTGCGCATTGGAGGGGTAAAAAATGTTCGTGATTTTCGATTCTTATTTGAGAAGAATGAAAAATGAAGAATAATTAAGTAAAAAAAATGTAAGTGAGGAGATCAAAATATTTTTATTCAAAAGATCAAAAGGAGATCAAAATATTTATTTTCTAAAGATTTTTATTCTGAAAAATATAACAACGTATATTATGAAACAAAACTTACTACATTTTTCATAAGATTCCTTCCACGGGCATCGGATGTTATAGTAATGCTCTTGGTTCTTAGATTCTTATTCAAGAATAAAAAAATAAAAAAAATCGATAATGACTGGTTTCAGCTAAAATTTCAATTACAAAATATAAGGAAAAGCGAAACCGAAATCGCGAAAGTTGAAAAGATAGTTTCGTTTTAGAAATCGTCTTTTTTCATTCATATATTTTAAAATACACCGTATTTAACATTTTAATAAAATTTAACTGAATGGAGATTTTATTATAAATTCAGATTCGTCGTAAAATAATGCCCTACTTTTTTTAATTTGGTTGAAATAAAATTGATCCAATATTTTTTTAAAAAATTACACACATGAAAATTTTAAATCCTGCGTATTCGTGAGTATTAACTTTCTCGCTCACATCTCTTGCCGATTCCCTCGTAAATATATGTAGTGCTTTAGTTATTTTTATGTTTGTTATTCTTTGTTTTTTCGAAATTCTGATGTCTTTTATTGCTAGTTATTATGACAGTATAGAAATATACAGATAATATTAAAGCACAGGAATTTCGAATTGGGGATTCAAGTTATTCATTGACACGCTTCTTTATTTCCAATTTTCTTATTAATTCATGTAGTATTTCAATCGTTCTTTCCACAGTTCATTTGGTATGAATTTTCACATTAAAAAAAAAATTCTGATGTTTTTTATAAAATTTAATTATACGCGAAACTTAATTCTATACTTTTAATGTGATGATTCGACTTTTTAATGAGAGTCCTACTGAATTCCACTGTTTTAAAATTCCGTTTATTTCTCAGTTGATAATATTTTTACACATATAATTTAAATTGCGATTTTAAACAAATACTTTTTGGCACACTTACTTTACACCAGTACTATCTTAAATATTATTGTATTTTCGGTAGAAATACAATTGAAGAAATCGATGCAAAAAAAGATTGAAGTTTTGGGTTGATAGTAAAAGATGTCTGGTTGATTGGTTTTAGTATATTCACTTTTTTTCTCATTTGATTGTAGTTTATAATTCTTGAAGATCTATTTCAACTGGTAAATCAAGCTAAATTTATAAAATATTAGTCTAGTGTCAGTATATTTTTAAAATATTGAGTATTTTATTTTGGTTTGTTATACATATAGAATTATTGTTGGATTTGTTTATGTTGCACTACACATTACGTATGTACATTTTTTCTTAGTGAATATAGCTTTTTTTTTTAGTTTTTCAGAATTTCTGAGAACATCCAAATAGCATGTCTATGCATCTTTAATAAATTGAGTTAAATGCTTTTATATCTTTTAAAGTAGATTTTTTATTACACATTGTGAGCAGGTCAAACAGGCGCAGGATTTTAAAAAGAGCAAAATAACTATTTTTATTTACTCATCATTATCAGAGAATGAATATCTAAGTGACACGAAATCGCTGTGCTCCTCAATAAAAGTTAGGAAAAATCTTGCAAAATAAATCCGTGAAATGTCTTGTATTATAGAATAAGGGAAATCTATATTAAATAGGTCGCAGGGTTCTCGCAAGTTAGAATGGGAATAAAATTTAGAATGTTAATTATATAATGCATACTTAAACTAAAAATAGATTATAGGACAGGATGTGAGAAGGAGCGTTTTGTTTTGAATAATAGATTAAGAAAAAGATTTCCAGAAAAGGAATAACATATAAAGGCTTTTTATGTTATATGCAAATATATATATATATATATATGGATTATTTTATATTATTAAACAGTAAATATTGAAAAAATATGTTTTACAGGGCAACTATGTTTTATTTTGACCACTATTAATTATATGCATCTAGAAATTATTTTTGGGATTATTTTTTATATTTGAAGCCGATAAAAGGACAATGACCCCAGTTTTAGCTCTGTTCCAAACTTATCAATCTTAGCTTTTATCCTATCTTATCAATCTTATTTCTTTAAATACAGTATAGAACCTCTGTATCCAGAAAACCGGAACAAAATTGCATAAATTTTGAAAAATTTATGCAATCAAGCCATTTTTTTAAAATTTTTTTTTTTTTCCTTATAAGATTTTAGGATTTTTCTTTCTTTTTTAAAATATGTTTATCTTACCATAATTTTAGAAATAATCATTAGTGTATTACTTTATTGTTAATTCTAAATATATATATTTTTTTAGTTGGGTTTGACAATAAAAAAACGGATTTTTGTAGCGATTCAGAAAATCAGAAAAATCAGTTATCCGGAAAAGCGATGGTCCCGATCGTTCCGGATAATCGGTTCCCTACTGTATTAAAAAATTTTAATTTTATTTATTTTTCAGTTCATGATGTCCGATGATGATTCTGTTAAAGAGGTTGGCTCCCAAGAGCTGCCTCTGTCTCAAGAGACTTTTCTATATGGTTGGAACAAGTAAGTTGAAATTTCTCTTTTTTTTTTTTTTTTTATCCCCTTTTAAGATCACAGTGTTGTTATAACTTTTCTTTAAGTTTTAGTTTTTCCTTGTATTTGCTTGAATTGAGATCAATAAGATAATAAGAACTAATGAGATAATGAGAACTAATAAGACAAATTGATGTAGATGAAGTTCAAAAACTAAAATTCTTTTCTACAATAAGACCTCAACATAGACTTTAAAAGTAGGAAGGAAAGTATTTGGCTGCTATTCTAATAGTAAGGCATTCCACATGAAATAAAGGATAGGAGAGATAGATGATTAAAAAATAAAAAAAAATAGAAATGATCTATGATAGTGAGCAAGTGGTTATAATTGCTCATATTAATATGTGCATTTATAACTTTTCCTTCTATTGATAGGCAAAATATTCAAT
This sequence comes from Parasteatoda lunata, assembly GCA_949128135.1. Taxonomy (NCBI): domain Eukaryota; kingdom Metazoa; phylum Arthropoda; class Arachnida; order Araneae; family Theridiidae; genus Parasteatoda; species Parasteatoda lunata. The sequence continues at coordinate 83,275,503 of OX421979.1, read as the reverse complement.
ACAGAGAAGGACTTGCATTTGACCAACTTTCTGTGACTCATTTTATAAAGCAGCAGTAATGCTGCTGAAACACAGAAAATTTTTCTCAAGGACATGAAAAATCTAAGGACATTCTAAGTACTCAGAGATGAGATTTTTCCACTTTTTAAACGGATTTCCGCCTTTTTCGCTTTTGTCTCTCAAAATTGAGCCTTTTTATCAAAAACTCCGATTCTCTAAAGATTTAAGTTTTTTAATGAATATTCCGCTTTCTCTGAAAATTCAGCCGTTGAAATAAAATAATTATATTTCTTTCCGATTTTCATTAAAATAATGTAAGTTTTTCTTCTTTGCTAAATAAAGTAGATTTAGGTTTTAGATAGTATTTGAGTTATGAGATATATTTAAATTTTAGTTTTCATTTCATATGATAGCGTCTTGTTATAAACTAAACTAATCTAAACTCAGTGGCACGGCAGCCCATAGAGGGTCAAGGCCTACTGTGCCCATCTCAGTTTTCTTGAACTAGGGCTCTGAGGTGCGGGAGCAGATGCTCCTGTCAGGTGGTCAGCCGAACGCGGAACCCCCAGTGTTTAGTTCCCAAGCATGCTTGGTACTCATTTATTGACCCACTGAAAGGTTGAAGGGCTGAGCCAACATTGCCTGGCCCGAGGGTCGAACCAGGGACCCATGGCACGAAGTGCTACCGCACAGCCACAGAGCGTCTTGTTATATTCGAGGATTTTGTCCAATCTGATGAGCAACATTATATCTATATTTTTTTTAAATTACCTTTTAAAAAGAGATGAAATAAACAAGCTTCCAAAATTCCTTCACGAATTTCTTGAAAAATTAAATATTTAATTTAGTGGGAAAAAGCTTTCATCTTAGGATGTATAACTTAAATGTGATTTAATAATTTGTATAAAAATTACTATTGTTTAAAAACATATATGTAAAAATAATCCTATAAAATATCAAGAATAATTTCATTGGTATTATAGTCTTGAATTCTCATGTTTTGTTGAATATATAATTCGTAGCTTTGTGGTATGAAATCGCTGCTTTGTATAGTAACTGTGGTTGCGGCAATCTTACTTTTTTTAAATAAAGTGATTTATTTGAAAATTTTTTTCATTTTTATTCATCTCCAAATCATTATTCTTGATGTCAAAGTTAGAATGATTGTTCATATATGAATTTTTCAAATTTTGTTTTAATGTTTCCTTAATTTCTTATTATAATATTTTTTAGCATACCCGCTGTTCTCAGAGATATGCTTTGTAGTGATAACGTAAGTATTATGAAATATTTCTGAAGTATTTTTTCTTCTTTCAAATAACTGGTTCTGTGAGTGCAGATGATTTCTGCAAAAAAATATTTTGATTATTTTTTATTTTTTGCAAAATTATTAATGTATAAAACTGATAAATCTCATTTCATCCCACGTGCAATAAATGCTTGTTTTCAAACTGTAACCATATCTTTTTTTTTTTTAATAAACACAGTAGTTGTCTAAATTATTTAATGTACTTGATTGTGTATTTATTCAAACATGCTAAAGTTATAATTAATAATGCAGAAATTTTTTTTTTTAAAATTTTAGTTTAGTAATTCGTTACACCCTGAAGAAATGAACATAGTGCAAGGTCCCCTGATGGTAAGATTTTAATTAAATATTAAAGAAATGTGTAGACAGTTCTTTGTTCATGCTATGAAAAAATTTAGTTTTGTACCAGAATGGCAAGTGCTTCCGCAGTGGAATGCCCTTGAAAAAATTAAGTCTCTTTTAACCCAGGTGGAAGAATTACAAGAAACTCATTTTAAAAAAGAAATATGAAGTATTAAATAGAAGTTTTAAACAGTTAATTATCACAATCTTGTTTTTTTTTTTTTTTTTCATTAGTGAAAATAAGACGAAGAATTGAAACAACAGTTGTTTCTTTGAATAATTTACGTAACTTAATAACTTTTTTTTCCTAGAAAAATCAAGAGAATACCAATAATAGTAATTGGGCTTCAAAAAATATTGGTATTTCAATAAAAGATAAAAATTCAGAGCAATAATTGCCAAAATAATTGAAAAAATCGGTGCGAGTTGTAAGTGATGATAAAGTGAAGTTTTAAATGTGGGATTTTGAATTTTCATGTTCATAATATGTTAAAAATATTGGACTGATTTTATTTCAACCAAATTAAAAAATAATAATAATAAATGTACTGTTGATTAATCTGTTTGCTACAAATCTGAATTTAGAACCAAATCACCACTCTGCCCAATTTTATAGAAATATAAAATATGTTTTTTTTTTTTTTTTTTTAAATGCGAAAAAGCAAAATGTCTTTTAAACTTTTGTGATTTTGTTTGTTTATTTATTTTTTTTATTATTTACTTGAAATTCTACTGAAGCCAGTCATCTAATTTTTTTAAAATTTTCAAATGAGAATAGAAAAATCACAAGCTTTTCTATCCTGTGCCATACGTGAAAAAAGGAATCTTTTGAACATAATCCTGCAGTAAAAAAAAAGAAATCCTTTTAAAATTTATGTAGAAAAGAAACCCAAAATATTATTTTGCAAAGTATATATTTTTCTGCTGGAACCCTGTAACGCTCTGAAACAATATATAATATTTATTGTATTATATTCATATGCTAAAATTTGATAATGGTTATATTGGCTATTAATTACTTTTTATTATTTTTTCTAAAGGAAAATAATGCCAGCCTTCCATTGGCAACAATTCCTGCCCCTTCGCATGTGCCACAGTCATCCTTGCCATCAACGTAAGTTATCTTTAAATTTACTGTGCAAAGGTCACTTACTGTGTAAATTCCATTTAAACATTAAAATTGATGTGTGCTAAATATGTAATGCCATGTTTATGTAGCCACATTTCAATAATAAAGATCTACTGTATTAATTTTTTATTTCTTACTGTTCTCTGTCAGCGCAACAGCACCTTGCAGGCCTTGGCTGCCTCAACAGCTGACAAATGCTTGCGCCTCCTATCCATGGCAACTCCCTTCCAATTTCTAATCTTTCGGGTTTTAAAATCATTTTTGATGTTGTTGAGCCATCTAGTAGGGTGCCTGCCTCTGGGACGTTACTCCTTCGTTTTTTAAAGGTGACCGTTCTCATGGCCCTATTTTCAGGGCTTCTCCATAGATGACTCAGCCACCTCAGCCTTTTACTGCGAATCATTTGTGAAATTTGGGGCTGCTTGTAGAGTCGGTAGAGCTCGAAGTTATATCTGGTTTGCTAGCATCCTCTTTCTTGAATTGGGCCAAAGATGACTCTGAGGATCTTCCTTTCGGAAACTTCTAGTGTCTGCTGTATATCTGAATTTAGGGTCCAAGTGTCACTTCCGTGAAGTAGCACAGGAAGCATGAGTGTCTTATGGAGTTTTTACTTTGCTTTTCGGCTGAGAATATTCGACCTTAGCTGTCTCCTCAGTCCAAAGAAATGCCTATTGGCCATTTGGACTATTGTTGATTTCTGTTTTAACCACTTGCGCTGGCAAAAAAAAATCACTGACGCGTGCACCAGAATGATCCAGTGTAACTAGCTGGGAGGCGATCTGGAGTGGGACCTGACATGCCACGCATGTCGTTTTTGTTTCTGTAACAATTCCATGATGACGAAATACCACGTTGACGTCGATTCTGCGACAAGAGCATTATGACGTGCGTGGCACGTCTTTCCAGCGCAAGTGGTTAAGTATGTTTTCACCGTTAACAATAGTGCCAAGGTATTTGAATTCGTTAATCCTTTCAAAGTTATAACAATTAATACATAAAGGAGCACTATAATTTTCAGTTGAGGACAAAAATTCCATAAATTTTGTCGTATCTTCATAAACAGCGAGACCCATATTTGTGGCAGCAGCTTTGAGAGCCCGAAAAGCCTCTTTGGCACCCCTTTCTGACCTTCCAATTATATTGATGTCATCAGCGTAGGCATAAACTTAGAGACCAGACCTATTCCAGAGAGTGCCTCTTCGGTCCATTCCACTATCTCGGATACATTTCTCCAAAGCAATGTTAAAAAAATAAGCAAGCAGGGAAATCACCCTGGCGCAAGCCTCTTTCAGTTACAAAGGGTTCAGAAAGATGATTTTTAATTTTGATCCTGCATCTCACATTATTGAGTGTAGCACCGGTGAGGTTAACAAGCTTTGCAGGTATACCGAACTCATTAATTGCCTCCAGCAGCTTATTGAACGGAGCCGGTACATGCACATTGTTGAGGTTTCTAAACTTCTTTCTTATTGCACTTATAAATTATCAAGTAATTGTTGATCTCTTTTTTTCATGTTCTTATAAAACTAATATTTCATTCAAACTTTTAATTTTGCTATAGGGAGGATATTCCTGGTTTCTTCAATTTTACAGTTACTGTGCCAGGCAATGAAGTTGTTGCATCTAAAAACTCAACATACATAGTAAGCTAATTTAAATTTATTATGTTATTATCTTGCTGCTTATTGTTTTAAATTGTTAATGAAATAAGATTGTTGTGTCAATTTTAAATTGTAATAAGCCTTTCCAGTGGTGCCTGGTCACAACTGAACTGGAACTGATGTGCAGCAAGAAGGTTACAAAATTAAATTTAGCATCATATGTGCTGAAATTAAAAATAGCACAACCCCGCTATGTGCATTGAAATATATATCTTCGTGGTTCACTGCTTGCATTAATACAGTTAGATGCTACAGTAGAAAAATTTTCTCATTGCATATTATGGACACTTACAGTCAATTTTTATCAGAAATGTTAAGGCGTTCAGAGTCCCTCAAAACTCCCAGAAAACATTTTATTACTTTCCTAAGAATGCTAATTATTTATTTTAAACAAAATACTCTTACTTTCATTTTCACCTTAAACGGGGAGTTGTGTGATTATGCATGAACTGATGTCACATGTGTCCATCTGCCGTTCATTTGCAATCGCTATTTCATTCCATTAAATTCTTGCTTTTGTTTGAATCTTCCTAATTAAATCCAACTATTTTAGATGGTTGATAACTATCTGTATAATAAATTGTGATCTGATGTAGCTTCATGAAAACGTGGGTTTAATAAAACATATTTTTATAATGTAAAATTTCAATGGCACCTACTAAAACAATGTTAAGAGTTGACGAAATTTTCTAGTTTCGAATATTTAAGATTTTTTAGTTCAGTAAAAAAGGTAGTATTTGAGTGAGTCTGGTATTACTTATAAAATGTTAAGTTATAGAAACAAAAAAATTTGCTCTGTCATTTTTTAATCCATATTGATCGTAATTTTAATGTATTCATGTTATGTGAAATAAATGTTTTTATAGAAAAGTTTTAGATTTTAAAATGTGCGAAAGTTTAAGTTTTGATACTTTTTATTTATTTATTCTAGAGTGAATTCAAAGAAGTAACCTTTTATAAAACTCTTGATCTCTGCAAAACTTAATATTCATTCTTCCAAAAAGAAATCGAAAAGTTAAAAGAAGAAAAAATTAATATATTCTAGTAGATTTTGTTAACTTTGTTTTAATTGCGTTAATCTATGTTATAAGAGCATTTGAAATTAAACATATGCATTTGAAATTAAACATATGCATTTATTTAATTCTGCATTACAGAAGCGGGAATCAAACTTTTATAAATTCATTTAAAAATAATTTTTCGTCTTAACCGAAGTTCCCATTCAACTATTTCAATTAAAAATGTAAATGTATTAATTTTGCTATTTTAGAATTCTTCAATACAAGCTCAACCTGTATTTTATTATTTTTAATTTTTGTAACTTTTTCAATTTCAGTGTTCCTCCATGCTGAAGAGATTGTATGTAAGGCGGGATTCTCCTTGCCCCTTTAATTTTTCTGTCAATCAGCACATAGGGGCGTTAGTTCAGCCATCTTTTGTCAGAGCCACCTTATTTTATAGTTCTCCAGAAAACATTAACAATGCAGTTAATAGGTGTTGTAATCATAAACTACCAGATTCCGAAAAAGGTACTCTTCATGATAAGTATTAATAAGTTTATATATTTTATTACAGAATATTTTGCATTTTTTTTATGAAATTAAATGATGCCTCAATTGATTTTATTTTTCCTGAAAGTCAAGCATATCATCAATTTTGTCTTGATTTTTTAAAAAAACTCAATTCAGTTTCATTTCAAAGCAAACTCAAAATGATTAGGGGCCCCATGGCAGAATTGCAGCGATACAGCATCATTGTGGCAGAATGTTGATGAGTTCTTACAGATATATTTTTTTGAAAAACGTGAAAAGAAATAACTTTTCTTTTCTACAGAAATTTTCACTTAATATTTGAATTATGCATTCAAATAATCATTTAGATTTACGCCAATTGCATTGCAAATCAATGTAATGTTTCGACTGTATATTCGGCAGTTATCGATATCAATTTTCACATGTATTTTATATATCCCGATATGTTTTAAACAATATGGAAAATTCGAACTGTGGATTTGAGTATTTACTTTACTATCCAATTTTTGGCAGTTATTGATTTCTCTATAGTTTTTAAATCCGATATGTTTTATAAGATATTATTTATTACAACAACCTAATCTCGAAATGAAACATGCTATTGAGGAGTCACAAAGATTCACAAGATTTCGTCGCCGATTTTTTTTTCGGCAATTGCTACTAAACTACGGATCTCATGATTTTTAATTTTTTTTTTTTTATTGTGATGATTATTTACAAAATGGGAAGAAACAAATAAATTTTGCTCCCCCCCCCCAGTAAAATGTGAGAATATCACCCCTAATATTAGGTTAAAAGTTATTACATGTTTAAAAAAAATTATATATATATATATATATTTGCAAAGACAGCGTTTTTGTTATTTTAAATTAGTTACATTTCTTTTTGTTATTATTAAAAGTAGCTTGCAGAAAGGTATTAGTGCTAGAGAGGTTTGTCGCAGATAGCTCGATAAAATTCTGCCACAGGGATTTTCCGCACATTTTATTTTATATCACAAGACAGCTTTTAAAAAGTACAAAAACTATTCAAAAAATTGCTTATACCTTTTTAAATTTTTAAGATATTTAAATTAAAAATGTTTCATTAGTCGCCAAATACGATTCACTATAAAATAATAGAAAAACTTCTTCAAAATTTTTTTCTGCTCATGCGAAGTATAAAAGAATTACCTTAAATAATTTTTTGTATATTTTGCCGTTTTCATGATTTTTTTAAACTTTAAATCAATAATTTTGTAATTAATTTTATATTGCTCCAAAAATATTGTTTAATTCCATTTAATATTTATGAAGTTATAGCAAAAAAGTAAGACTAAAAAAAAAAAAAAAAAAAAAAAAACTTTATAAAAATGTCCATATTAAATATTCTAAGTTTACCAAAATTTATAGAGTTATCAAAAATAACAACTGAAGTATTTGATACAAGTTACAAGCCTATTGCTTGATTTTCTGACATAGTGTTCAAAAATGCTTGTGTGACACCCCTTTTTATGCCAGTTTCATTATTATTATATCTATTAGATCAAGGAGTGTTATAGAATCAGTTTAAAAGTTATATCACTAAGTTATTATTATTATTTTTTTTTTTTTTATTTTTTTTTTCTCTCTTTTTTTTGAACTGCTGCTATCAAATAGTGTTGTTAAATTTTAGAAATCTAACTGTAAAAATGCAATATCAAATTTACCTAAAGCTTGGAGACCTTCCAAGTTTGAGATTTTCTAAACTTAAGAAGAAAATATTTGTACACAAATATTATAAATTGCAATGAAATTTTCCGGGAAAATGCTGTGTTAACTATCTATTTTTTCTTAATTTTTCTGTGTTATTTTGTTGTTTCATTCTACTATTATTTTCATCTCTTTAATCATGATTTTATATAATAGTTTCTTGGACTGTCAGTTTACATATATTGTAAAAAAAAAAAAAAAAATACTAAATAAGCATATAAATAATTTAAATGATTTCTTTTTGTGTAAAATATTTTCACATGCTGCTTATTTTTACTTTTTCATGATTTGAGTTGATAGGTTTTTTCAGACTTATTTTCCTTGCTTTGCTTGTAAAATTTTTTTAGATTTATTGCACTATATGTTCCAGATGTAACTATAATGTATTCTCAGGAATTAAAATTATCAAGTTATTTTATGAATACATTTAGGAGCAGACCATTGCATTATTGCTATTTTTCTTTATTTTCACATTAGATAATTGTTATGTGACTATCAATGAGCATCCCAATTGGTTGACGTTCCTTATTTTAAAATATGGTTTAGAAAACAAGTTTAGGGTTGTTTTTTAAAGATTTATGTTTTGCATTGTACTATAAAATTCTTATTTTAATTGTGATAACTGTTGTCTTTAGGAGACTTGCTATGTGAGCATATTCTGAGGTCTGAAAGTCAGGGGTCACAATATTTTAAGGATTCAGTGACGAAGAGATGTAGTGTGTTGGTGCCTTTTGAAAAGCCTCCAAGTAAATCTCTCTCTCTCTCTATATATATATATATATATATATATTGGGTCTGTCTAGGCCGAATTTACTACCGTTTAGCGGTACCTTCACAAATTCAACTTTAGGAAAAACGGTAGTTTCACAAAATACCTTTTCTTATAATTAAATTTTTGTATTCCTTAAGAAACAATGAATCCATATTTTTACCATATTTTTGTGTTGATTTTTTAATATTGTTTTTAATTTTTCACACATTATGTCTAAATTTTCACAAAATAGGTAGCTCTCAGAAAAACCTAGACAGACCCCTGTATATATGTATATATATATATATATATAACACATTTATAGATGTATATGTATACACACATTGATTTTAATTATTTATATAAGCTTTAGAAATGCCTTTTTTTTAATTAAATTAATTTTTTGCATTACCTAAATGCAGGGTTAAAAGAAATGTTTTTTTTTTTCTTTTTTTTTTTTTTTCAAAAACTATTTTTCTTGTTTTTTGGTTTGAACTAGGCTTTTTTCAGTTTCATTTTTTAAAAAAAAAGTTAAATAACAGTTTACATTCTAAATTAAAAATATTTAAGTTATTATGAGGTATAATCATGAAAATTTTTTCATTTTTAATTAATAGTATCAATAAATATTTAAAAAATATCCACTTTTCTATAAACATGCTAACTTAATAGAAAGATAAAAGATTTTGACTATTTGCATCGGAGACATTGTTGCAGAACATTACAGAGTTCTTGCAGAAAGAATTTCCAAGTAAAAAATTTTGGTTTTCATTTCTGTAAAAATATTCTAATCTTTTTTTCCTTCTAAAATTATATTTAAAAGATGCTTTTTTTCGCTCATCGGAGGGGAAAGAAATGTTCTTAATTTTTCGATTCTTATTTGAGAAGATTAAAAATAAAGAATGTTGAAGATAAAAAAATTTTTTCTGCAGAAGTGTTAGAAAAATTTTCCCCCCATGTGGACATTTACAGCATATCATAAATTTTATTACTTTCATACCTAACATAGTAAATTCTCTCCTGAAATTGAAAATCTGACTGTTTTGTTCGGCAAATGTTAATTTATTTAGTTGTTAAACATTTAAATTGCCCCAAAAGGCCTCCCTAAGTGATGCAATAAAAAATGATCCATGATTGGTTATGACGTCACATGTGCTGAATGGAAACGTGCCATCTCCATCCGCTACGGCTATTTCAATGCTCTTTTAGTTTTGTATATCGTATGAACCTCCTTTGAAAATTACCAGTAAAAATTTTGTGGATTAAATTTACGATTTTGAGAGTGTGTGCAAAATGAAAGAAAGATTTTAAAACTTCAAACGCTGTTATTTATCACTAAAATAACTGAAGAAATGATTATGCAGCTTTATACAGCGAATTAACATTTCTTTGCAGCTGAAATCAGTGGTGTTAAGGTTCATAGAAAATACTATTTTATTCCACTTTTAAATTAAAATAATGCTCCATTACAGCCTAATTACTTAATTAAAATAATTCGCAGATTGAATAGAAATAGTATACATTTAGATATAGGATGGATGATTTTATAATTCGTTATTGCATTAAAACAAATCCCAGTATTTTCATAAATCTAGTCCTTTGAAAAATATCAGTCCATCATCGTTACAATCTATGTGCTAATGTTCAAGAATTCAAATAATGTAATTTAATGTTGCTTCTTTTATTTATTTATTTATTACTAGATCTGAAGGATTTTCTTTTTAAGTAAATGTTTACTAATCCAGTTAATGTCATCTTTTTTTAACTATGTATTAAATATTTAAATACACATTAACACTTATATTTATTATTCCTTGCATAAATAGGAATTTCGTTTCAGTTAGAAATTGTTTTTATTTTTAAATTTATAAATTTTAATTCCTTTTTCTGGAATATAGTATTAACAAAGTATGGTTATTGTTAATTTCTCTCCTTAGTAGTAAAAATTGTAGTTTTTTTTTTCTAAAAAATTAGTTTTTGTATTTATTAATCATGGTGCGTAGCATGTTTAGAAAGTGTTTAAAGTTGCTTATTTTCGATTTTAACTTTTTGAAAGCCGTTAAAGGTGCTTTTTTCCTTGAGTGTTTTTAAAAAGTGCTTAATTTTCCCTTTTCCAAATTGAGATTTTTCCTTTACCATGTTGATTTTCGCTATGAATTATGCAGAAAGTCACTGTGTACATTGTTCCATTCAACGTTTTCACAATTAATTCAACCCCAATCTTTTTCGGCACATTATCAGACCGTTGCTTTTTAAAACGCATTCGATTTACACGATTGAAAAATTGAGACAATTGCCGAAAACAATGCAGAAAGAATTTTTTTTTTGACATGAGTGTTAAAACCGTCAATTGTCTTTCTAACCCTGCCTAATAATAATATTCTTTTAAAGTGCTTAAAAATATTATTAGAGTGCTTGAAAGGTGCTTATTTTTTGTTGAATAATTTGGCTACACACCCTGTTAATACAATTCTAATAATAAATATTAGTGTTTTGTTATATGTTTTATGTAAAAGTAAATGGTATAACTGAGCAATTAGTTATAAAATTGGTCTCCAATTACAAAAACCATGGAAATTTGATAAAATTAGTTTTTAAAAGTCAGGTATGTAAGTTTTTGTAGCCACGTTTGTTCTGAGGATTTTACCATTTTGTCCAACACATAGCCAACCCTGTTTTAATTCCTTGTTTTTTAACCCTGTTATTAAAATAAATTTTGCCTATTAAAAACTTCTCTTTGTGTGGATTTAAAATTGTTCTTCTTCGTGAGACCACAATAATGCAAGATTAAAATGACTAACAGTTACTAATACAAGTTATAAATTTAATTTCCTAAAAATATTTTTTGGTATTACGTTTAATAATTTCTTTCCTCTTATAGCTGGACAAGATTTTAGTACGTACCTGTATAGATTCCTATGCTATACCTCCTGTGCGGGAGGTCCTAATCGACGACCGATGTGTGTTGTTTTTACATTAGAAAACATGTAAGTTGTTCAGATTTTTAAATTTCTGTCTCCATAAAAACTTCCTCTGGAAATAGAGTATTATTTAAATCTCCCCATGAATTTCCAGAAATGTTCTGAGAAATTTTATCAGGGATCTGTCTAGATTTTTCTGTGAGGTACCTATTGTGTAAAAATTTAGACATAATTTGTGAAAACATCAACAAACAACCTATTGTGTAAAAATTTAGACATAATTTGTGAAAAAATCAACATGTTATTTAAAAAAATCAACACAAAAATGTGGTAAAAATATGGTTTATCGTTTCTTACGGGATACAAAAATAGAATTTCAAGAGAAAGTATTTTGTGAAACTACCGTTTTTCCTAAAGTTGAATTTGTGAAGATACTGCTAAACGGTAGTAAATTTGAGCTAGACAGACCCCTGTTAGTTAAACTGTTATTTAATGGTTTTCTTCAATTATCAGAGATACCAACTGCTCCAGATTAGACAAATCATTTTTTAAAAAAAAAGTAAAGAACTACAAATCAAAATTTGCAGATTTTCAGTTCATTTTCCCAACTTTTTAAAAGGATTAACATGATTTAACTGTAATAAAATGGCATAAGCCTTGGAATTATTTAGAAGTAGTGGTACACCCTATAAATCAAATTAACTAAACCAAGAATTACCGCTTGGATAGTATTTATCTGCTCTGCACTATTCTAAGATTTTCCCTTCAACTAAATTAAGTGGGGACTAATGCATTTTTTTAGTCAAGACCTTTTAATAATTTCATGCATCACGTGAAATATGCTTACAATTTCTTTGATTTATAAATATATTAGAAAATAACAATTAAATTGAAGTGGATAAGAAACATGAATGCAATACAGGATTTCATCAGGGGGGATCTTGCATGCATTCGTGTGGGAGTTTTTCTGTGAATAACTGAAACCAAACAAAGGTGTTATTTGTTTCCTGAAGCCTCATTAGGAAAAAATGCATAAGATCTACTTTACATTAAAGATGTATTAAAAATAGAATAAAAATTTGTAGAAAATCAACTACTAAAAGATCTAGCTTTACCATGATTATTTGGAGATTTAAAAATTATTTCTAATATCACTTGGTGACTGAAGTCAAGTGACTGGTTATAACATTGAGTGCACTTGAGTTGAAAACTCTCTCCCATTGAACGAGTTAGGGATTCATAGCTGTCAATTCTACTGGATTTTCCAGTAGACTACTGGATTTTGTCGTTTCTCCTGGTCTACTGGTTTCATTCAAATTCTCCTGGTTTTTATACATTTTAGAAAATTCCCTAAAATTGAGTATCCTTAAAAAATCCCTTAAACCTTAAAAAATCCCTATTGAAATAAAAAATTTTGTGAAGATTATTGCTTGCTTGACTATTTAAATAAGTGTCACTAATACATAATGCAGCAAGCCTCATTTACAAATTCCAGTTAACTATCTTTGAGGAATTTAATGCCTATTACTATTCAAAATTATGAATTAACATAATACATAACGTTTCAAGTTTATTTAATGTGAAATAATAACTGGAAAGTAATGCATTTTTTAAAATTTTGATGACTATAAAAATCCCTAAAATTCTCTATGTGTAAAATATTTTGTATATTTTGCTGCAATTGTCACGCAATTTATATTTCGTATATTCTACTGGATTATTTGCTATCCGTGTTGGCAGCTATGGGGATTGAAAAATGACCTCATTCTGACATCATGTGTCTACACCTAGGCAAAACCTATAATTTTACATTTTTACTGATGGACTGAGTTCATTTCCCCGTTTCTATTGTGGATATTTTTTTCTTAGTGATTTGCTTATGAAAGTGTTTTAAACATTCAAATATGACTAAGTTTATGCTGAAATATAAATAGATTTTCAAATTTAAAGATAATTCAAGAGTTTTATTATTTTACAAGTGTAATTCATGCATAGAATTTCTGTCATTTGAAAATTTTTGTTCGCAGTTTTAGTGTACCATAGTGTATGAATCTAGGTCCTAAGAATTTATATTTTACAAGCTTTGTTTTTATTTTTAATCCTACTATCCTGGACAAATTTTCTTGATTAATTTTTCTCTCAGTTTCGATTTAAACTACTATTAATTAAAATCTGTGTTACTAATCATTTGGCAATGTATAATAATTGTTCGTTATGCTATACAATTGTTCGTTATATATTATATAGTTATGCCCATTATAATAATTGTTCGTTAAATTGTTGAATATCTGTTGCATGATTTTAAAAAACTGATTTTGTTAACTTTATGTAAATTTATAAAATTCTCTATTAAAGGAATAAGATAATGGGACGTCGGAAGATAGATGTTCGAGTTTGTTCTTGCCCGTTTAGAGATAAAACTTTAGATGAAAACAAGATTACAAATGAACACTCAACAGAAAATGCAATGTCTCGATTGAGTTCTGCTATCAGAGATTTGCCAGTTTCATGTAAGAATTCATGTTTGTTTTTTGACTTGTAGCTAGTACTTGAAGGACTTGGGACAGTATAATGATTAGCCGCATTTTAATATTTATCAAGTAAACCCTGGGGGAAAAAAAAACACTAAAATTTCAAAATAGTTATTCACTATTTTGCTGTTATGTTATAGCAATTTATAAATTTCTTGAAATATGCCAGGAAAAATGTCTTATCATCATAGTGGCTCAATCATTTTTTTATTTCTTTTTTAATATATATATATAGTTTAAAAATATGTTTTTCTTTTTCTAAAAATCAGCGGATTCCTCATTGTCGGATATCACTAATGACTGCAAACGAGTTGTCAAATCTGCAAAAAGAAAGAAAGAGGAAGATAGTAGTTCTGGAGAAGAAGAGGAATTTATAATAAAAGTATATTTTAATTTTAGTATATTTTATTTAACTAGTTACTTTTGTATTTTATTTAACTAGTTACTTTTGTTTGCGGAGTGAGAGGGTTGCCACTCCGCAAAGACAATAGGGGAAACCTGGAAAATAGAGAGAATTTAAAAATCACCTAAAATAACAGGGAAAATGCAAGAAATTTTGTATTTTTCCTTACAAGCTGGGGAAAAACAGGTATTTTTTTATTTTTTATTTATTTATTTTTTTTAGTCTTTTTATTTCATGATTTTATTATCAAACATCGATTTTCGTATTTACCTGATTTAAAAGTTGAACGTTCCGATTCTTATACAGGCAATTTAAATATCGCATCTAATTAAGCATATTTTACATAATAGCTTTTGGGATGGAACGTTAAAATAACACTAAACCAAATTTAAACAAAATAGGTTGAGCAGTTCTTGAAATCAAATTTTAAATGTTAGACTTCTTTAAAATTCGATAACTCAGAAACTGATTTTGCTCAAATTTTATATTTTTCTATTTAAAAATCATGTAAAAATTTGTATAGCTTACTATTCAAATTAAGTAATATAATAATAAATAATTAATCTGTAAATTTTACTATTGTTTGCAAAAAAAAATTGTTTTTTTTTTTTCAATTCACTGAAACACTATTCAAAATATTGTGAAGTGCACAAATTTTAAAATAATAATAAGTATAAACTTACCAATGCTTTTCTTCCTTAATTATTAGTACCACATTTTCTAGATAACAGTTATCCCCACAATTTGAAAGTCACTAAATCAGATATGTCGGGGGGGAAAAAGGCATATTTATTTAGAAAAAGTATTTGTTTGTCTTATTTGGTAACTTAAAATATCTGCGCTATTTAATTAACGTGTTAAATGTTATGCATTTTGATTGAGTCCTTGTTTGTGAAAATCTTATCATAAGATCAAAAGTTATTCAAGGTGTTCATGTTCATTTTTTATTTTGCGCATTGTACTTTATTTACACCAAAAATGGGAAAGTGATGATAAAATACTGGGAAAAAGTAATTCTTCGGCTACAATTAAAAAACATTTGAAGCAGTAATCTGCTAGCAGTTTTATGTAATATTTGCTATAAAAATACTAGATTTGCTGCATTACAAAAAATTACTATGTAATATTTGCACGTTGCTCTATATCCATCCTTGAACAGCCGACCAAATTTTGGGTTTACGACTATTAATGTTCAACTCCGTAGCCTTGTAATTTTGAATAAATCCAGAAGACAAGAAAATTTCGAGATCAGTACCCCCAGAGGTTTTGATTTGTTGTGGGAACATGGAAGACTTGGTGACTCGACATATTTAACATGCATCAGTCACCATTTACTACACTGGGAGTCTGCGGTCTCCAGGGATCGAACTCTTGGACACAAGCCCAGTGCCCTACCAACCAGGCTATCCCGGTCTTGCAAGTTTTTTTTTTTTTTTTAAATGGCAAAAAATTTCACGCTTTAAAAAAAGTGGAAGAGTTATGATAATCTAAAGTCAAACACAATCCAAATAACCACTACCCTTTATCCAGTGTAAAGTATTTCTGATAAAAATAATGTTTTGTCTAGATACATTATTTTTATCATGTGGTCTGGACACACACACATTTTATTAATATGTGGTCTGGAATTAAACCTGTATAAGTAAGGGACATTTATTCTGAGATTAATTGGGAAACCAGTAATTTGATTATTTGGTGGAAATATAAATATGTATATACAGTCGAACTCGTTTATAATGAGCTCGGATTTAACGAGAACTCGGATTTAACGAGGGAAACGAGAATATTTGGTTGGATCAATGTTAAGTCTATGGAACAGAAGTCGCTTTTAACGAGCAAGACCCGGTTTTAACGAGCAATATTTTTCTGTCTTGCAATCTTTTTTCTCATCTTTCTGTCTTATCTTTTTTTCAAAATGATCAGAAATGCTCGCAAAATTAAAAAAAAAAAAAACGCGAACGCAAACTTAATTGCCCTTATCGCTCTAATCTAAAGCATAAGAAAAGTAACGTGAGAGTAGGCGATAACGTGTCTATTTCGTGCGTTATCGGCTGTTTGGGGGGGGGTTAGTTGTCATTAAATTAAGAAAAGTATTATATTAATGTAATTAAAGTAGGTAAGTATTAGTTAAATTTTAAGTAAACTCAATCATTTGACCTCCCAAGCCCCCCCCCCCCCCCTCTTCTAGTTGCATGCCTGCCTTAAGGACCCGTTTATTACGAGCACTCGGATTTAACGAGTACATGTTACGGTCCCTTTGTGCTCGTTATAAACGAGTTCGACTGTATATGTATGTTTTGCTTTTCCTGATCGAATCTGCAGGTAGGGAGTACTTAGCTTAAACACACAATTTAAGCTCAGCATTAAGTTATCCTCTATCTATTCTGAGAATGTTTTAAAATTTCTATAATTTTTTATCTAAATCTGCAATTTGTTTGTTCATCATCCATATGAATCTAACTGTTACTATTTTCTCTTTTTAAGGTTCGAAATGAAGACTGCTACAGGTTTTTGAAAGGCCTAAAAACATGGTATGACATAATGCAAGGTTGTAAAACAATGAAAAATAATAATTGGGTTCCTACTCTAACTGATGCTAAAAATCTGCTGAATGCGTAAGTAAAATTTTATTCTCTTCCTTTATTAACCGAACTCATAACTAAAGACACCTCCATCTTTTGTTATTTTATGTAACACAAGTCAGAGGGGGGGGGGGGGCATATGTGTCCCTATGTTTTTTACTTGTGTTTTTAGTAGTTATGGGCTTCAGAATATTGCTTTACCATACGCAGAAATATTATCTTAGATAAGTCTGTTCTCATAAATATAAATTTGTTTTGGGTTCATTAAATAGGCAAGTTCTATCAAAATTTAAAGGCAATTTTTTTTGTTTGCTCACATAATGTTAATAAATGAGAGTTCAAGCAACTTCTTTTCAATCTGACAGGTAATCGGATTCGGGAAGAAATCAGTTTTTTTTTTTTTTTTTTTTTTTTTAGAACTGGGGTTGCTCAAGAGATAGAGCGTTCGCCTTCCAATGGGATTATTGTTATTTTAAGAGCAATCTGTAAACATTGTGGTTGAATGTTACTCCTTATATACTGCATATATATGAAAAGAAAACACAGGGAATTTAATTTCCAGTCTTGAGTGGCAACCCTAAACTAATCAAATCTTTGCATTTAGAAAAATGTGTAGTTTGGTCTAAAATAATTACTTTCTCAGACGTGCCAACTCTCCCGCATTTTGCGGGAGTCTCCCGAATTTTATGTTCTTCTCCCGCCCCCCGGAATTGATTAAAAAAACTCCCGAATTTTACCTCAATCGACGCCCAAACTCAAAATTACCTGATTTTTCAACGAGTGCGGAAGTTTCGTTTTTCTTTCCAAGTGAATCCCATTCCCCCCTATAATATTTCAATCCCTCTTATTGAACTACAATCTGCCTGAAGCGTAGCTGCACGTGCTTCTCCCCCTCCCCCCCCACGTCTTCAACGCTACCACTCTTTAACACTCCTATTTGACCCACCCCCTTTCACTAGGATTGGTAGGAATCTTCTTCCTCTCCTTTCCTGTGTAGTTGAATGTGATGAAGTCACCTGACAATATCGAGTGACGCCGGTGCAGTAGTGGGGTGGGGAGATTCAATATCAATAGTTGGAATCGATATTGTATCATGCTGTTTTTATAATTTTTAGTGCGTATTTTTCAATGGTTGGCAACAGTTGGATCGTTCTTTTTTTTTTACCGTTGGCAACATGCTATTGTAAACTAGTTTGTTTACTAAAAGAACGCGATTTTCGATTTGTTGATAAAATAACCTTTTTAAGTTTCATTCATTTTCTATATTTTTTGAAGAAAAAAAGCATTTAACACTTTGAGTGATTTTATTTGCCTTACATCATTTTTTTGAACTAAGTTAAATTTTTTATACATACATTAGTATTGAATTGGTTTTTTAAAATAAAATAGCTCTTCGCTTTGTTTATTTTTTAAAAGTTTTTGTACATTTTTATTACAGTGTCAAGGGTTTTTGAATAATATTTTATAAAAAAAATGTTTTGTTTTCTTTTTAAATCAAGAGTATCTACCCAATATATTTTTGTGTTGCTATGTTTGTGAAATGTAAAGGAAAAATGAGCTAATGGATTGAATCTGTGTTTAAATATTTTATTTCCATTTAATACTCTTCCACAATTTGTGCTCTATTAGTGTGTAAAATTTCTTGGATTCTTATTTAATAAATTTTTTACTGAAAATTCATTAGAAGTGTCAAATGTCGCATACCATACACCTTTTTTACCCCTCCTGAATTCCTGTTAGGGAAACTCCTGAATTTTAATTTTGCTAGGTTGGCACGTCTGCTTTCTCCTTCTGATGTTAATCTGGAGGGGAGGTTTTTTTTCAAAGTAAGGTTTAATGTTGCTGAGACCGAAGTAAACCTGTGGTACTGCTCCCACTTTTTATTTTTATGAAACTAGTTTCTTCTAAAAAGTTATTTAGGTGCTATGTTTCTTTCTTTCTTTATTAATTTATTCATTTTAATTTTGTGCAATGTATCAAATGTTTAATGTTCATTAAAGGTTTCAAGGTAACAATTTGTATTTTTTTCTAGATTAACCAGCAACAGTGAGAGCGATGAGAAATAAAGCAAGAAGTTTTTCTTTGAAAAAAGAAATTGCTATGAGGACATTCTTATGTATTTTTCTTTCCTGGACAATACTTTTAACAAGTTATCTCATATTCATTCATTGCAAATTATTTTTTTCTCATATCTTAGTTCACATATATAATAGAAGTTCACATATCAGTGTATCTTTACACTGCAACTTAAAGATTATATCTTTAACATACTCTTTAATGTTTTAATCTCTAGTGTTAAACTCTTATATTCTCTAATGTTTGCAAGTATTAATTCAACACATGTTTATAAACATTTGTATTGAAGTTATACTAAGTCTCCTTACTTCCATTTTTTTATTATATGTAATGTTTAAATGATTATTTAAGATGTGCTACTGTTTTTTAAGAAATATAAAATATTCGGAATCGTAAGATGTGGGGTGGTGGTGCTAAAGAGAGCAGAATTTAATTCAGAATTAAGAAAAAGAAAGGTTGAATTAAGTGTTCAGGGGAGTTATTAGATAAAAATATCTAAATTTAAACTAAACTAAAGCAGCTTGATTGCTTGTGATCATAAGTAAATTTAATTAGGATTTGGTGCAGTGGTTACAAAGTTTGTGTCTGAATAATTCATTCGATCCATTCCAATATTGTGATTAATTGATCTACTGAATAATAAGAATAATATTGATTCTGGAGAATAGATAAAAGAAAGTATTACTACTACTTACCGTGTAAATTCATGGATTAGGAGTTTACTGTATATGGAGATTAATCAAGTCATAAAGTCAAGAAAAAATAGATGCAGGGTCACATGTACTAATCTAAACTGATAAAATTTGCAAGACAAAATTATAGGAATTTTGAGCAAAACGCAAAAGTTTACAAATAATTTGGTCAGAATAGGCTAACACGGAAGAGGATACTAAAATTAAATAATAATTAAAAAAAATAGATTTTCTAATTAACATTGAATCTAAAGTTAAATTATCAAATAGATTATTTATTCAGTAAATAGAGTTTGAGTTTGATCAGAAATCAGAAGATTAGGTAATCGAAAAATAATTCAATTATTGTGAAATAAATTTCTTGATTCCTACTATAAATGTAGTAACAAAAATAAATAATCAAAGGGCTGCTGTGTTCAATCGAATGAGAGTACATTACTGCGTTGCATTTTAAGATAAACTTACTTGAATCTGTGTCTTAAGGTTTCGGACTAGTTTCGACACCTTTTTTGAAAAAAAATATTAATATAAAATTTCAAAATAACTAGTTTATTTGTTTTATTATATGTAAAAACTAGCATTAAATTCAGAACTATGAATAATTCGTGTTTTGTTTATAATCAGCAAAATTTTATAAATTTTTCCTACCCAGTATTTACTACCCAATAAGGATCAATCTCAGGAATACACATAATACTAATTACATTACAAATGCTTAAATGAAATTAAGTTAACAATTAAAAGAAATATGTAATATTAATTTACTCTGTCACATGGTAATTTAACATTCAGTATCATAGTGGTGGCCACTATTAAGTGGATGGTTTAAAGGTTATAACCAAACTTCAGAAAATATATTTTTTGATAAAATTATAACTTTTCTCTAGTACTCTAAAAATAATTTCATAAATATAGGTGTTCCTTGGAATTCTGGCTTGGTCTCTGTGTAATTATTATACTTTTTTAATAGGAAACTTTTTCATCGTTTTTTATAAGTAAGTTAACACCATAATTTTTTCCTTGATTGATTGATAGAAGTATGCGAAAAGTGGTGACTGATAATGTTATCTATTTTTGCTCTTGTCAATATTGTTCATTATTTCTGAATCTTTATAAGCAAACCTTAGGATTGTGAATTATTTTCTTAATCAATTTCATTTTCTAGTTGATGAATGATTTGTTTTCTGTATAGTCAGTTATTATATTGTGTTTATTATGCTGCATTTTCCTTATGGGATTGTGAGAAATTTGCCAAAACTAATGTTGATTCCTTTATTATTGCTCATTTAAATCATTTCTTTACTCTTGGGAAGTATTGTGACTGATTTCTTTTTTATTGCTCACATAAGTGCCTTAGATCACTTGTTTACTCTTGATGTATTACTGTTTATTAATTTTTTTTTATTGATAACAAAAGTGCCTTAAATCACTTGTTACTCTTGTTGTTTCACTGTTGATTTTTTAATTACTGATGTCACTGTTAATTTTTTAATTTTGTTGTTTTCACTGCCTGGTTAAATTTTTATTTTATTATTTTGAATAAAAGTTAAACGACTAATTTGAAGAAAAATTTTCTATTAAATCTTTTTTAAATATACTTTTATTTCACAGTTTCAACAATTTTAAATTTTGATTGTTCAGATGGATACTAACCTATTTCTTATTTTTCGTCTCTGAATATTGTTGATTAAAGTATTGTAATTTTGAAGCTCTTTAATATTATTATAATAGTATTTCAGGGTGTGGAGCATTTTTAAAATAAATGCTCTATGATGCTTATTTTTGGTTTTAATTTTTTAAAAACCCATAAATGGTGGTTATCTTTTATTGTGTGTTTGTAAGAAATACTTAATTTTTCTTTTCTTTCCAAGAGAAAATTTTTTTTAATTTGCTATGACGATTGTTGCCAAGAGTTCAGACTTCATCTATTCTCTGAAAGCAATCTGAAAAATTTTCAAATTTTTGCTGAATTGCCTGTTTTTGTGTTTTAGTAATTTCCTTGCTGTTGGAAAAAATGTTTAAAAATAATTTTTAAGTGCTTAAAGGTACTTATTTTTTTTGTTAAAAAATTTGACTATGCACTCTATGAAAGTGCTTACAGAATTTTAGTCCCTGAACTCTCTTAAGAGTAATCATAAAACTTATAGTCACTGAGCTCTCTTGCGGATTATTTTCTCTTTCCTGATTCAAAAGCTAGTTATCATAAAACTAAGTCAAACACTTGCCATATTTTTCACGCAGTCATGATATATTGGTTTTGAGTTCCTTATAGCTGTTAGTAACGATTCTGTTTTTAGCTATTTATTTCCAGGACTGGTCTAATAAGTCATGAAACTGTGTGAATTACGTTCATTTTTTTTTTTTTTTTTCAAAGTAACCTTATATAATTCACTACTTTTTGTCCATTTTATGAACAACTTTATATATGTGTCATATGTTTTTATATTTATGTATTTTATCTTTTGGAATTTACTTCACTTGTCAAAGTCATGAAAAAAGAAAAAAAAAAAAATTCTTAGAATGAAAAAGCATTCTAAATAAGAACTTGCAGGTGGAAATTACTTTTAAGCACAATTTGTAATTTCACATTTTACTGGATTAAAAAATCCAGCCTGGAAATGTATAGCTCAATCTTGAACTTTTTGATCATCTTTAGTATATAAATTTACATTTAGCATTTCATTGGCTTAAACATGCTAATAGGAAAGAAAAAGTACAGGTTTGAAATTATTCAAAACAAAATATTCACGTGTGAATAAGTATCTATGTAATGTATCCTTATAATATATCACTGCTTATGTATAATTTTTAATTATGATATTTTGTCAATTAAAATTATCTAAATCTACATTGTAAGAGACTGTTTTTTTCTTTTTTTTTTTTCTTTTAGAATTATGTTTCATAAATGTTTACAATTTTTGTTATTATTTCTTCTGTCTTAAGATTTAGTTAGCCTTATGGCAGAAAAAACATATTCTCAGAATTGTTTTGAAAATGTTTGTGATATTGTTATTTTATTGTAACTATGTTATGTTTAGCACCTTTTATGTAAAAGAGGAATCTTAATTTTGTACCTTAGTAAGATCAAAGTTTTTTCTCGAATATTGCATTTATTAATATCAAATTTTTATTCTGTATTTTATGTTCATTCAGAGAAAAAACATTATATACCTCAACTATTTCATTTTACATAAAAATCATCTTTATTTTGTTTCTTATTAAATTTTATCTGAACGAACAATGATTTTTTTCTTCTTCTGAATCAGTTCATTTAAATTTTAATTACAGAAGCATTGTATATATAAGTTGGTTTAAATTTTTTATGATTGAGTACAATTTATATTAGAATATAAAATTCTGATTGTTTCATTCTATATTTTTATGCATATATAGTACATGCTTTAGCATTTACTATATATAGTACATCCTATATATATTAAACATATGTATATATTTTGCCTTTTTTTTCTTATTTTTTTTATTATAACTTTTCTATTGTATGTGTTAAGAATAAAGTTTGAACGTTACTTCATACAATTTTCTTTTTCTTTGGCAGCTGTTTTTCTTACACAATAATATATGATATTTCATAACACAATATTTATACAATCATTACACAGTATTTCATAAAGAATGTAATTAACTTTTTCTAGGTGGCCTTTTGCTTTTCCGACGTGTTATAAAATAATTCTATACACACAGGCAAACTTTTTTTTATTATTAGATTTTAAGTATTGGATTGGTTTATTCTAATTAATGAATTTATTAGAAAAAGATACTGTACTATTGTACTCACTGTTTCTAACATGCTTCATGAATTTGGATATTGTGAACCTCTTTGTATAGTGGACTAATTGTTGGATCTGCAGATAACTGAGTTTGAATAATTATTTAATTACAAATTTATGAGTAAGGTGAATAGTGTAGTAGTAGTATATATTTACTAATTTGCTTACAAAAAATTTTAAACACTATTTTGAATATATATTGTGTATAGCTGCCAACTCTACTGGATTTTGCCAGTTTCTCCTGGTCTACTGGTTTATTTAAAATTCTCCTGGTTTTTGTACATTTTAGAAAAATTGAGTAAGTTTCCTTAAAAAAATTTACAAAAAACCTATTGAATTATAATTTTTGTAGATTATTCCTTGCTTGCTTGAATATTTAAATAAGTATTACTAATATATAATGAAGCAAACCTCATTTGTAGAAATCAGTTCAAATTTTTTTTTTTGTTCTAAAATGTTCAGTTTATTTTTATTCAGAAATATCTTTAAATTAATTAAAATAATTTTTTAAATTGTCTTTGATGAATGAAATGCCTATTAATATTTGAAATTATGAGTAAACATTAAACATAACGACATAACATTTCAAGTATGTTAAATGCCAGAAAATCAGTTTTACTCTTTCATGGGTAAAACTTATACGAATAATTAGAAGAATTGCTTAAATATTTCAATCGTCATCATGCAATTCTTGATGGGAATGGAGGAAACTTTTATGTCTGTCTTTCTATCTTTTTTTCCTCGCTACTTTTCATTCACATTTACTCGAGCGAGAGTTTATAAACTAAAGAAACACAAAATAAATTTTCTACGACAAATGATAAATAGTGTTTAAAGTCAAAAATCCCTAAAAATAACTTTTAAGTTTTCAATTATTTTGAACAAACTGAAGTCACCAAACATGATATTTTTTCCTACAAGTTAAACAGTTAATAATTATCGGATCTTGTACTTCCTGTACTTTTTTCTGTACACCTTTATAATTTCAATTTTCTAAGTCATAAATTTAATGGAGCAAAACAAAATGTTGTGTAAAGCAAAAAATGATAAGAATTCACAAAAAGCTCTTATGCAATAACTTTCGAGGTAAAAAAAAAAAACTTGCTGTTAAATTTATAAATAAATATGGAAGCATACAAATTTTCAAATCTGAAGATGCATTCTTGCAGCCAGTATGATGTTTTTTCGTACTATTTTAACAGTTAATATTGCATTGTTCGGAAATCAACTTAATTTTTTTCCCCAGCAGTCGATTAAAATATATTTTTTCACACCCAATTTTATACTTATGTCCCATAATCCTTATACATTTTAACAGCAGATACAGCGAAGTTCGCTTGTGAAAAAGTTCAACTGATTCTTTGCAGTAGCTTTTGGTTGGTGCCCTTTTAAATATGGATTGTGAAAAGCAGAATTTGCAGCTAATTTAACATTTTTGCTGTCAAAAGGTTAAAAAAAAGAAGAAAAAAAAAAATTCTATTTAAGCAAGAAAGAAATCATTTGATGTGTATGGAGAAGATAAATTAGCAGCAGGACCTGATCTAGAACTGTCAGGGGCCCCATGGACGTTACTTAAAGCTAAATTTTCATGTTTTATTAGGAAGTGTTTTTAATTATAACACAAGTAAATTTTGATATATTACTAAATATGAACTTATATTTATTTCATTTTTTTGCTAGCTCTAATATATAATTCTTAAAGAAAAGCACAAAAAGTAATCATTTGTAACATTTACAGGGTCTCCAGAAATTATGCCAGGCCTTATGATAAATCAGGCGTTGATTGTTAGAACTCCAGTGTCAAAACTGGTTTGCAAATAATAGCAACCGATATTTTAAGTTTTGAAATCATATTCAAAAACGTACTTTCTCTGAATAAACATGCGTTTTTTTTTCTTCGATTATTGATCATCATAATATAACGGGTAGAGCCGTGATGGCTCAGGTGATAGTGCGTTCGCCTTCCAATGAGGTGAACGGGGTTCGAATCCCAGCGATGGCTGGTCGATACGAATTCCGCATCCGCCTTGCACCTACCACGGTGCTGACATGAAATATCCTCAGTGGTGGACGGAACATGGGTATGAATCCTCTTGACGTCAGGCTTACCGTGAGAGGTTCCCGTGGCCTTCCTTTCCATGTGACGCAAATGCTGGTTAGTTTCCTCAAAAAGTCCTCCACGAAGACGAAATTTCTCCCTATACTTGATCCAGGAGTTAGTTCCCTTGTCTTCTGGATTGGGTTCAAAATTACAAGGCTACGTAGTTGAACATGAATAGTCGTAAACCCAAAAAAGTTGGGACGGCTTATCAATGACTGTTATAAAAATATGACGCACCAAGCCACTTTAAACTATTGAAGAGTAAATAAAAGCATTAATTGACGCGAGTAATCTGGCGAATAACTAACTGTACGCGAGATATTAAATTCATCGAATTCGACCCCTCATGATCATTTGAAAAGCCTTATGTTTAATCTTAAGGTTTAACAAATGGATTCCTCGTGTTTTTACGGAAAAGAATTTGTGTGATTTGCTACTCAAACGGCATAAAAATTATCCATTTTGGCAGCGCATCATTACTGGGGCCGAAAAATGGATTGTCTACTACCATGTTGCGATATCAAATTATTTTTTAATTGGTAAAATATTTACCTCAAATAAGGCTGTCAAAAATCACCTGAATCAATTTTTTGCCAGCAAAGATCAAAAATGGAATCATGCTACTGTCAGAAAGTTAGCAAAAGGTATGGGACCGAAATTAACAATTTACGATTCAATAAAATATTTATTCACTATAAGAAAATCTCCTTTCATTTTCATTAATAAATAAATACTTCTGAACAGCCCAATAATTCTCAAACTAGACATTATTAGGTGCATTACAAGGCAGTATTGGGTGCATATTTTTCTCTTAAAAACCTATTAGTTGGGAGGTATGATTCTATTGCTTTATATAGAACAAGAAGTCAATTTTAAAAATAATGTATTAAATCACCCTATCTGTTGGTAAATATTGGCTGAAGACCATGAAGCTAAAGTAAGATAATGCGTAAGTTATTATTGTTTTAATAACAGACAGGTGGGGATATCTTATCATTTTGTAGCTGATAAATATTTTATCAGTGAGTGAAAAATGCGGGTGCTTTGAATGAAGTTGCTCCGATTAAATTCATATTTACACTTGAGAATGGAAACCGTTACTTTCGGAAATATTATAATCCATTTTCATAGTTCTTGTGAAAATGGATTTTCCTGTGAATGGAAAATTGAAAATTTTAATCGTTTGGAATATAACGTGACAGTTCAAAGCGCGGAGTTTTATCTGTTGCCGAAATGTGGCTTTTTTTTGGAATTAAAGCGACCCTCTTGGTCGAAAATAACTTTAAACTTGTGTAACAGAATTTCCATAGCTTCAGGAATACTCTTCAAGATCAGCGCATCACGGAGTCACGGAAAACTGTTTTACAACAACTCTGCTACCATCCATTGCTCTAAAGCCAACCCGAAAATAGATTTACTAAGTGATTGTGAGTTACCTTCCTTAAAAAATGAATCACTGACTATTGCATGCTCCATGAAAGTAATTAGTGTTATTCCACCGTACAACAGACCAATACAAAAGACATCTACGATTGATATGTTTGAGGCAACGGAAAGTAGCTGTTTAATTAGCACAATTCCAGCCTGCAACAAACCAATACAGAATACATCGACGATTAATGATGTCTTTGAAGCAAATGAAAATAACTGTATGATTAGTGCAATTCCTCCATGCAACAGACTAGAGCAAAATACGTCTACGATTAATGATGTCATTGAAGCAACTGAAAGTAACTGTATGGTTAGTGCAGTTCCTCTCTTCAACAGACCTATACAAAATACATCTACGATTAATGATATCTTTGAAGCAACTGAAAGTAACTGTGTGATTAGCGCAATTCCACCATGCAGCAGACTAGTGCAAAATGCGTCTACGATTAATGTCATTGAAGCAACTGAAAGTAACTGTACGGTTAGTGCATTTCCTCTCTGCAACAGACCTATACAAAATACCTCTACAATTAATGACATCTTTGAAGCAACTGATAGTAGCTATAAGAAACAGGTTTTTTTGATGAATTCCTCAGAAGTTTTCGAACTTAAATCTTTGAAGAGACTTTCGAATGATTTCTCAAAAATTTTTGAACAATCCAGCAACACCGACTTCATCTTTTGCGTAGATGGCACCGACTTAAAAGTACACAAAACTATCTTGCGTGCCCGATCACCTGTGTTTGATAGAATGCTTAATCATATCTCTGGAGAATTATTCGATTTATCAAATTCCATCGATATAACTGATATTCGATTACCGGCGATGAAACGGTTTGTGAATTATTTGTACTCTGGGACTTATAGAAGGGTAAGCCTCGAGGAGACCTGCGATCTTTATTATGTCGCTGATAAATATGAAGTTTTGACTCTGCGTGATTCATGTAGGAGGGAGCTGCTCAATCTTCTGCAAGTCAGCAATGCATGCTCTTTGCTGAAACTTGCAAACCACCATAGCGATGATGTTTTGAAGAATGAAGTGATGATATTTATTGAAACGCATTTCAAATCCATTGTAGAAACTGAATCTTGGGAAGAACTGGTTAACAACCACACGAAATTGGCGGCAACTGTAATGCGGATTTGTGCACGAGCATTATCCGCATGAATAGCCTGCGATCTCTAATATGTCGCTAATGAACACAAAGTTTTATCTCCTCGGGATTCATGTAGAAGAAAACTTCCCATTCTTCTGCAAACCAGCAGTGCATGTTTTTTGTTGATGTTGATACTTGCAGAATGAAAAGAGAAATTTATTCGCACTGAATCTTGGGAAATTGTAAACGATCATACGAAATTGGCATCAATTCTATTTTGCATTTGTCCACGAGCATCATCTGCATGAATTTTTGATAAAAATAATTCAATGAAACAACTATTCGCGATCGCAACGAACTATAGGGGGCGTTGTTGTATGTGCCGAATCCCTGCGATTTCCATATGAACAGTCATTCAGATACACTGGAGACGTCTTTAATGTAGCATGTAGCATTGTAACGTTCCATCTTTATTGTGGCTGATTAAATTTAAAAGAGAAAAATGTTTCTTTTCTTTCTTATGCAAACGAAAAAAAAAATGGTATCTCTTTTTTTTTAGAGAAGGAACATCCAGAACACATCTGTAAAATATTTGTAAAAAAAGAGAAAAAAATAGGTATATTCTTATAAGAGTTCAAACCTAATGCCTGAGAAATAGTTTTACTAAATTTAATGGTATAACATGAAAGGCCCATTTAAATTTTAACGTAAAATAAAGAATGCTTACGAAACAAAAAGAAAAAAAAAAGAGCCATTATTTTTTTGTCGCCATTTTTTAGTGTTACGAAAATGCGTCTTTGGGACTTGCCAAAAAAAAAAACAAGATGCAATTTTATTTTTTTAGGAGAGAAATATTTTATGGAGTGAAATATAACGAAAATGTACCAAAGTCCATAGCATGAAACTTTATCTTAGTAAACGTCCGTTTAGGAAATGTTATTTCATTTTGAATCTTATTTATTAGAGTTCATAATGGCTATAGAATCAGGTGAGAGAAAAGTTTGTTTTGAATCTATGCTAAACTCTATATCGGCCCATTTTCCACCGAAATCCGATTGACTACTTTGATTTTAAACAAAGTGTTTCATTTTAAGATTTTTTCCAAAAATTTTAAGTGTAGATTGGCGGCACTAAAATTCTGCCAAATCTGTAGCTGTGTAAATATACGTAAGTACCGAATTTTTCTTCCATACTTTTCTGAATCATATTACTTCAAATATTAGAATATGCAAGAAGTATACATAAACACATAATTTAATACAATTTAATTTTTCAAAAAAAGTATTTTGACAACAATTTTATCAAAAAATTATAAACTAAAAAGCGTAAAATAAAGAATTCTTAGGATAAAAACGATTTTAAAAATTCCTCATTTTTCAATAAAAACTTTCGTATTGTTTTTTTTTTTTTAATTCTTATAGTATTTAATCAGACGTAAAAAAAAAAACATTTTGGAGAGAACGATCATCAAGTAAGAAAAAAAATTATTAACAAGCAAATTTTTTATTATAAAAATCATAACACTTACCTGATTTATAAGTCCGGAGAATTCCAAAATGATATGTTCTTTGTTTGAAAACTTTATTCTCAAATAATATATACATAGTTTATCCCTTCATTACTTTTAGGTAACATACCACACATCAAAATTTTATAATTGTAAGATCTCGATATGAATTTTAATATGTAGCTTAAAAACAGAATAGCTGAATTCTAGTTGAAATTCTTTCAAAACTAAAAAACACTTACCAAGAAAACGATAAAAAATTTCTTTATAATCAGCACAAAAGGTACTTTTTCAAGTAATTCGGATTATTCTTTATTGTTGTTTTCTGAATTATGTAGATACAGAAATATATACAATTCTATGTAGAAGAAGAATATTCTATAACTATTACAGTTCTGTATGGAATTCATTGGAACACATTTATTCATTTGAATGACGAAAGCAATGTTGACTTCATTTTAACTTGTAATGAATTGAAGACAGAAAAATTATTTTACCGCAATACACACATCTGTAACAGCAAGTGATCATGAAATCATGTTATGTTGTTGGTAATAGAAAGGTAAAAAATATTGAGAAGTTGTTCTTCAAATGCTTGGCGTGTTCTGCTTCAATGTTTGGCATGTTCTGATTAGTTTTTTCAAGAAGTTTTACCTTTTCTTTAGGGAAATTTTGCTTCCTATTTGCTGCTAAGAAAATGGCGTCCGTCATTGCCAATGGTTATGTGGGAACTAATGCCCGATATTCACAGTCTCCCGCTAGATGGCGTATCGAGTGTTGCGATCGCGAATTGAATAAGCTATTTTAAAAATACATCGAAAATTTGTTTAATAATATTTTCATTTTTAGATAAAGTTTGTAGAAGTGTTTCACTTTTGATCACTTTAGATTCAGAAACACATTACACCAATGTCCTGAATATATTTATTTAGCAGATTTTTGCAGTAATTATGCGAAATCTTTTTACTATTGCATTTTAAATTCATTCCGGAAAATTTCACAGGTAAAAAGTGCATGCAATTTTAATATTTTAGTTTTACTTTTTTTATTAATTCTTGGTACAAAAAAAAAAAAAAAAAAAAAAAAAAGATGTTAACTACACGAATTTTTTGATGTTTCAGAAGTTGAAGGTAAATTTCGTCAAGTGAAATTTATATATAAAAGTGTTAATTTTAGAATGAAGGTCCCTTTCAAAATTTCATTAAAATTCATAAAGTTTGATAAATTTCAATTTTAATATCTTTACTAATAGTTGGAGATGTGCAAAGATATGCCAATTTTTCTGGATAAAATTTTTCCCAATCTATATATATATTTCTCTTACACGTCACCAAAAAAAAGCCTCATTACAACTTCCCGAATGGCAACGTTAGAAAATCGACCAATGATTGCACCTAAAAATGTCACATGCCAAATCTAGCTGAGGTGGCTCAACATATAGCGCTTTTAAAAACGGAAACAATAACCAGAGTGAGCATTATCAGGTTGTTCAATTCAGCTGCGGCAAAAATAAAAATAAACAACTTAAAAAAAAAAAAAAAAAAATGCTGTTGCCAGCCATAGAATTTTTCTAAAGTTAACTTAGCAATATAAATCAAAATTATGATACCTGAGCGTTTGGCGTAACAAATCCTTCAATTCTATAAGTGTTGTATCGCCAAATGCCCAAGTTAACAATTGCAATTTCAAATTAATATTGAAATGTACAGGTTTAGAATTTTCTACAGTGAAAAGTTTTCGGAACTTCAGTATTCATACAAAAGCTAGACGTTAAGAACGTATCCAATGAGCGAGCAAAGCGAGCATTGGATTGGCAAGCAATCCGAAATGAACTGCGAAAGCAGTTCCGGGGGTTGGTGAGCGCCAGCGAGCAGGGGGCGAAGCCTTCTAGTTTTTTATATTTGTCTTTGGATAGTAGTATTTGTTTCATGCAGTGTCAAACTGTTTCATTTCTCTATTTTTTAAGAATTTTTTTTTTCTTTGCCTTATTAATTGCTTCAATTCAATTTATTTTCAGTAATCTTATTCTAGATTGGTTCTGGTTTCTCCCTTATCTCTACTTACAGTTATCATAGTATCCTATGAAAATTAAAATAGATTGCCCAAATAACCTTTATAGATATTGAAATATTTCTTTTACTGTTTCATTACTGTTTCAATTTTAAGATCAACTTAAAATTTCTCCAAATCGCAGGTTTAGAAATAATTTATATATTTACTACAAGAGTTAAAATGTCCTGGTAATGTATGTAATGTATAAAAAGGTTCACCTATATAAAACTTAAGAAAAATATCAAAGTTTTTCTATCGCTTTTTTTTATATTTTCAATAAAAATTATCCGACCTTACACTTTCCGGCACTTTTTTCGGAAAATATATTTTAGTGATAATGAATCAAATGTTTTTAAAAATAATTAAAATTTTATTCAGATGTAATCATTGCTAAGGTGTTTTTATTGAACATCTGAAGATCGCCTATTTATATAGTTTCAATAGGTACAAGGTTGTGGTAGTACAAGATTGTTAGATTGTGGTCATGGGTGAAAGCCCTTATATAGCAAGACGGAAAAGAGAAAAATCTGGTACGTAAGATATATCATTCCAGCATTTTTATCGAAAAAAATAAAATATCTGTAACTATCAAGATTTCTTTTATAATTTTAGCATATATATTAGACTGCTTCTTTTCAAAGATAAAGTAGTTATTGCTGAATAATTTAAAAAAATAATAAGTAAACTCCTCCCCAAAACTAGATATAATTGAAAAGGTTTTACTACCAGCCTTTCCTCTTTTCCGTCTCGCTTACACCCCTGTTTGTGGTAGTACAATATGTCAATTTAGTTACGTAAAACTGTTATAACTTCACAGGAAAATCATGCCACAGTAGCAGCAGAAATTTGGCTTAAAAATCAATGAATATAAATCTGTACTTGGCTATTTCTAAATATATTTAAAATTATGAATACAATTTGACTGTGATTATAAGGAATAAATAATAATCTAATGAATATAATGAATAAATTATGAAGAAGAATATGAGACACTCCTTTTTTAAATTAAGATTAGAAAACACATTATGATATGATATCCATCGTTATTATATTAAATAAAAAAAACAGACCCTGAATAATTTTTGATTTTATGATCGTATTTTCACTTACTCGTATTAAATCTTAATGCTTCGAGGACCTAACCCTAACTACTAAATATGCTAATTAATTTATGCAGCATATATTTTAATATGTGAAATCATATATTTTAATTTGTAAAAAATACGTATTAAAATATAGTAAAATATACGTGTTTCACATATCAAAAATATTTCATGTATTAAAAATATTTCGTGCATTTTAATATGTGAAATCAGATGCAAAAGCGCACATTTTTATAATAAATATACATTTTTTCGAAGGTTTTGGATTCTCGTCTCTTTTAATATATGATTTTTATAGTTTAAACAAGATAATAATCTATTGTAGAAACTAATGTTGGAAATTCAGCAACATGTAAATAATAACAAAAAATTCTGTATAGTTATATTTTAGTGTTTTGCCCCTTCAAGACCAGCAGAATGAGAAAGAAGCGTTAATCCAGGCCAGCTAATTACAAAAGCACACGTGCTAAAGTGTACGTATCTGTACTTATACGGGAGTATAGTATTGAGATCACGTTCGTGTGATTTTGGATCACTGGATTCATTTGTTTTACATGTGTTACTGTGGATCGTGAAGAGAAATCGCGTGATCATATGTGATCACGTTATTAAAAAAATTAAAGTTTCAGAAAAGTAGTGTATTGTTGAAACAAATGTTGCAAAATTAAGTAATATAAAAAATAAATAATAATATTATAAAGTTATATTTTAGAGTTCAAATTTCCAGAAAAATAGTCTAATAACTAACTTTGCAAGATTCAGCAATATATAAAAAATATTTTCTTGGGCTGCTTTAATCCTATGTTATACGTTGCAAGTAGTTATACATTGATAAAATTGATATTACATATACATATAGTTGTCTTAATTCATATTCGTGTTATTAACACATTACTGATTGCACATTATTTCAATTTTTGAAAACCAAGGGCGATATAGAATATTCCAAAGTTTAATTTCATTTTATTCAATATAAATAAAATTTATTGAAGTTTATTTAGAATGTTTTACTTTCACTCCATATTCTATTACAATATAATAGATGGTGACATGTGGCATAATTTCTGTGTAAAACTGCCGGTCAGCTAAGTGTTAAGATATTTTAATTTCTGAAATCCATTTGAATCCGTTTGAAATCCCTTATTTTCCATTGTTTTTTCATTCACTATTGATTTTTAATAACTTAAGAACCAGGGGCGATATAGAATATTCCAAAGTTTAATTTCATTTTATTCAATATAAATAAAATTTATTGAAGTTTATTTAGAATGTTTTACTTTCACTCCATATTCTATTACAATATAATAGATGGTGACATGTGGCATAATTTCTGTGTAAAACTGCCGGTCAGCTAAGTGTTAAGATATTTTAATTTCTGAAATCCATTTGAATCCGTTTGAAATCCCTTATTTTCCATTGTTTTTTCATTCACTATTGATTTTTAATAACTTAAGAACTAATTTTGTTGAATCTAATTAAAATTAAATTAATTGAAAGTAGGCGTTACTTTTTAAAACATAATCAGACATCAATTAGATTGCTAAAGCAATTTATAATTTGAGCCAGGAATGAAGATAGCCTGGCCCAAGAGATCGTCAGTTCGCCAATGCTCCTACCAGCAACGTTTTTCTGATATCGAGTTTATTTTCCCCTCATGTTCGTTTTTTGAAGTCCGATTGTATCATCGAATCATCCTGCCCCTACACGCTTGCCCACTTTAATTCCTACTATTTTAGAAAACATAGAATAAAATAATTGTCCCCAATAAGCTACAAAAATATTCGTAATTGAGAGGATAAAATTATGTCTTATATTTGTGTTTATCCTCCTTTTCTGAAAACATTCAGGTAACGCCTACATTCTACTCTAAGTTTATTTTTTGTGTACTAGTTACGCCTACATCTAACATAATAATTTCTCCACTAGCGCCAAGAGTCCAAAAGTATTCGAACTCTTGTAACAATTATTTCATAAATTATATACTTCAAAGTGGATTCCTTTGTTTGAAAAATAATAAAAAACTTTTAATAACGAGATTTGTTTGTTATTTTTAATTAAAATTTTTATTAAGAAAAGTAAAATATTCCAATTAGCATACAGTAATTAAAAAATAATTATCTTATAAAATAGAAATATGCAACCAAAATAATTATATCTGGGTAAAAACTGAGAAGTGATTAACTATACAAAACTGCTTCTTGCCTTCAAGGTAAATTTCGTCTGTAAAAAGCTTTGTAAATTCCACCTGTATTTTATTTGAAAAATGAAAAAAATTTCGGGACTTCCTAATCAGTCTGACTGTTTTTAGTCTTATTACAATCAGCCAATATGCCTTTTGGGTGATTAGGAAAAGTGAGAAGAGTTACTCAGTCTTCAACCGGCAGAGAGATCGAACCAACGACCTCTGGGACATGGGCTCAGTAACCTACCAACCAGGCTATCCCGGTACTTTGTTGTAAGGTTTGGTCCTCTTTTTTTTACTGCTAACCGTATTTTGACATCTGAAATTTCTCGAAAATAGTGTAATACATTTTCGTACCCTTTGTGTATGGCGCCCTGTGCCACTTTCACTCATGCTTTTCGCCGGCTCCACTCAGATGAGAAATTACTATTATAAAAATTAAAAAACAATTGAAGCAAATAAGATATAGCTTTTGTTTTTATTCATAAACTATTAATTTTCTTTCCTATGATTCTAAAAAAAAATTGTTGACAAAAATTAGAATTAAAAGCGGGCACAATTTTAATTTGTAGTAACACTTAGCAGAAATTTAATTCGATATTTTTACTATCAGGTTAAGTTATGATACATTTTCATGTAATTTACTTTTTCAACTATCGTATTTTATGTATGCATTGTTATTTTTTACAATCCATTCATACAACAAAATAATGAAATCGATACGGTTTAGTCTTGAACCCTAATGTAAGTTATAAATTGGTTGACATTTACATTTTTAAAAAAAAAATGATAATGTAATATAGGAAACCTTTACACCAACTCTTTAAGAAAATATTAACGTAAATGTTGATAACATGCTTCTATTTTTAACTCATGGCTTGTTAATACACAATTAGATCATTTTAAATGTGTTACTGATTTATCTTCTTTCAATTTATAAGAACAGCTGCTAGCGTTGTCCTATTATTAAAATGCATTCAAAAATAATTTCTCAAAGTTTAATATTAAAATATTTACTACCAGTATTATAATAAAAAAAATTCTTTCATTATTTTTGCATAAGCTTCCTTAATCGTGCCTTAAACTAATGAGTAAGGAAAATAACGTGCCTTGGTAACGCTTGGCACTGCCAAGAATTACTTGGTCCTAATTTTTGGAAGGGTACAGGTCGTCCCTGTGTGACCTACCTACTTTCGTAGGTTGCTGGGTTGTTGTGATCTGCCCTCATTCATTAAAAATAGGTTTGATTTTGGGTGCATAACGTTTACTTTGTGCTGAGCATTCATGTGTTTTCGAATTACCGTGAGGTTTAGTTATGGATGAATATTAGATTCTTCTTCCTTCACTTGAAACTGAATAGTCGAAATAAACGTAATAATGCAACGTAGGAAACAAAAATTCCGGTTCAGTATTGTTAATGCAATGGTCTTTAATTCTAGACACCTTCCGAAAAGAGAACAAAAAGTAGGCGGAGTAACAAGGCGTGGATCTAACACGCACCAGTACTTCATTTGGTCATTTTGAAAATGAACTTTTTCGGAATATCTTCTGATCGTAGATTATTTATCAGAATTATGCAACTCGTGAATCAAACCCTTTGCAGTCTGAAGGTGATTTTCAGAGTATTATTGTGGGACCAATTTTCCTAGTTTATATTTTTAATTTTCACCTCTTGGGACCGCATTAATTCCTGATATTTCGCTAAATTTAAAAAGCTTAAAA
The DNA here is from genome assembly GCA_949128135.1 of Parasteatoda lunata. Taxonomy (NCBI): domain Eukaryota; kingdom Metazoa; phylum Arthropoda; class Arachnida; order Araneae; family Theridiidae; genus Parasteatoda; species Parasteatoda lunata. The sequence continues at coordinate 83,238,861 of OX421979.1, read as the reverse complement.
TGTCTAATTTGACTAATGCTTTTATTTGTATCAAGTACTAATAGAAAAAAAAAAAAAAAAGCTCTTTACCGAATTATAGAAATTCTGTAACAGTAACAAATCTTTAAAGGCATTAAAATTCTACTATTTTTTATTCAAAATCTTCTTTAAATGTAATTTTAAATTCATATTGACCATTATAATAAGTTATTGCGACATATTCACTGTAGAATATAAACAAAATTAGCTGAAAGTAGATACTTCTGCTTTTGATGAATGCACGAAAAAAAGGAAGAAAAAAAAAAAAAAAAAAAAAAGAAAGAAAATATGATATTTTGAAATATTCTCTTTATGCATGGTAGTTGGTAACATGTTTGAAGTTTAGATCTTTCTTAGGATCGTCATTCCTGATGCACCATAACATGTGTGAAACCATCACCCCCTGCATCAGAAAGTTTTATAAGTAGTCTGTGCAGACTATTTAAAAAGTGAACCAGTTGTGCACATGAACCCAAATTCTATTTTAAAAACAATTGAGAGAAATTTATAGATTTGAGAATTGAATCTGTATCAAGTAAATAAGACAAACCTATCATATTCATAAATTAATAAATTTTTTAGTTATATAATTGCTACCACTTTCTAATTTTTAATAGATTTTGTATTGAATAGCTCTTTCGTAAACGGGTTTAATTTTGTCATGGTCTGATCCAGTTTTTCCCAAAGTGTGATACGCGTACCCTCAGGGGTACGGGAACAGTTTAGCGGGGGTACGCGTTCTTATGCGAAATATCTTGCAGCGAACAAAAATTTCAAAAACTTTTATTTGGAAATAAAGCTATCCATGAAAATTTACGATTACGTATTTTTCTATTGGCTATTTTTTTGCAGAGTTAACAGTTAATAATTAAAGGTATCATCATCCAGTTGCGATTTTTAACTTTTGTGCACATTGTTTACAGTAAAAAATACATTCATTTTTTTATTAGTGGTACACAGCGATACGATAAATTTAAAAAGGGTACACAAAAGTCATAAGTTTGGGAAACACTGCTGATCAAACAACTCATAAAATACCGTGAGAAGGCTTTCCTCCAACGGGTTCAGAATAACATAAGGACTGAACTTTAAAATGGCGTTTCTTTTTTAATCGAATGTGACAATATTTAGATAGATAGGGGTGAAGATAGGGTTTGAGGCCAGTGTAAATAACTCTCTCAAATAATTTTCCAATTGAGCTTAGGGATTTGATTGGCCGATGATTAGTTGGAAGTTTTGGGTCTTTATCAGGCTTTGGAATAAGCATAATTGAGGCAACTCTCTAAGAGTTGGGAATATAATTCATTTTCAGACAAGCATTGAATAAGTTCTACAAGGAGATTTACGTGATTTTCAAGAAGAGATTTTAGAATTCTATAATTAATTTTATCGTATCCAACTGCCTCTTATTTGGATTTAAGTTTCTTTAGGTAGAATTTCATTTTGTTAAAATTAGTTTCTTCAAATTATAAATTTTTTAGCTGTTGGTTTGCATCCATTTTGCTATTTTTTCGTTGACAGAGGTTTAATTTGGTTTATCTTATTCTTGTTTAGTGTGAATTGGTTGGCTATAGTGTCGATAAAAAACTGTTTTAGTCTGTAGTCACGTGTTCAATTTTCAAATTTTTGTTGATCTTTGGATCTGTTTTCAGTGCCTTTGCCGACTTCCTCATGATATTGTATTCGATGCAGAGACACTTTACTTTATCATTCTATAGTTTCCTTTTTATTAGCCAGTATCTTTTGTGCTTTTTTTTGTGAAGACATACAGACAGAGATGACGGCAGCTGCCGCTTCTGCTGTCTAACCAATCGAACCAAACCCTCATTGGCCATCTGATCTTGAATAATTTTTAATTTCAGTTGGCAACAATGAGACAGGGAGCGTTTTTTGTTTATTGAGCGAAAGTTTGTTTGAGGCAGTCTAGGATGTAAAGCCGGCGCTGTTTAGAAACACGTGGAATATTAAATTTATTTGCTCAAGATTTAAATTAAATTTCAATAATTACTATTCCTTTTATATTTGAACGCCAGGGCTTAATTTTATAAATTAACTTAATATTCGTTAAAGCACAAAAGTGCTGTCACTATTTAGTTTTTTGTAAAATTTTATTGAAGTTATACTTCTTATGCGACTTCCAACAAGGTTGCGCTAAACGTTTAACGCTGCATTTTTATTGGCCGGGAAATCACGTTGTAGGATCCAGTTTTCCCTCATTCATTTCCATATTGTTTTGGTTCTCACTAGCATAAAAATAATAAAAGTCATAAAAGTATTGTTTTTCGATAAATATTTTTTTAGTTTGTTTTGATACACATATAATTTAATAGGGTAGTATTTTTTATTTTCAAATTTAGTGGATAACTATTGTAAAAAAATGAGTGAAAACAATCCCACGGACAATGCGACGGATTTAAGGTTATGTCAAGGTACGTCTCTTGTGAATATCAATTGATTGTTAGGTTTTCTCTTTTGAAATTACATAATGACGCATTCACATACATTATTAATACAAATACATTTTCCAGGGCGAGACGATGAGGCAACCACAAGCACTTCCACTGGTTCAAGAGGTCCACTAGGGAAAAATGCACAATATTACCGTGATTACAGAGCAGAGGGAAAAGCGAGAGGAAAAAGAGTCGTTGAATAGAACTAGTGATCCTTCAACGACTGCTGATTCTTCTACAATTAACGTCGCAGGTTACGAAGTTTAACTTCTTCCACGCGGAGGGACTCCACGCACTATTTTTTTTATTATGATGCAATATCATCATTGAACAAGATTGTAAATGCGTCATTGTTTTAGTATTGACTATCTTAGTCTCTAATTCCAGAGTAAACTTAGTTATTTTTATTTAGCTCCTCACCCCAGCAAAAGTAGGAATATATGAAATTGATTCGAATTACTTTTTTTTTTTTATCGTGACACTGCCAATTATTCTATATGAATGTATCCAGTTACGATCATCACCTTAAAAACATTTATTGAAGGTTTTCACATCTTTTTTGTCATGAGAATCACCTGTTTTATGGTATCGTTTCTACATCAATTTCTATCATTGATGAGTTTCTTGATTTCTGGCGGGAGATTAACGAAAATTGATGTGAAGTATTTTGATGTCGGTTGTTTCATTTCACCTTAGCAGAATTTATTTTAACTTATAGGTTTTGCATACTTACGTTGATGTCAAATCAATTGTAGTTCGCTGGTCCTTAATCTTGGCGTTGTTTTTAATTAGGATGTTTTGGTAAAGTGTCCAGTTTATTTTTAGTATTTGATTTTCTGTTTTTATGGAATAGGTTAACAATGACTTGCTAATTATCTGAAGAAAGGTAATTTATTATATAAATTTTTTCATGTTTGTACGCACAAGATCAAGGATGTCAGGTTTTTGACTGTGCCTCCTTTGGGAATAAGTTGGTTCTATAAAGTTAATCACAGTTAGGGAGTGCTTTTTCATTTTTTCCCTTCATATTTAGTCCAGAGGATAGAGATTTAATACAGAATAGTCTTCAGTATCCTTTGGGTTGTTGCAAAGTCAAGTGATTTGTATTAGTTTATCGTCCAGTTCCAAAAGGATAGACACTTGACATCCATTACACTTTGTTTTTGAGAATTCAGATATACAGTCCCTGGCCAAATAATTAGACGCGCTATAAAATTCTATGTAAAATCTTAATTATCAGGTGATACTATACAGCTTATTGTTTTTACATGACTGAAACAGGTTTGCAGCTGTTTACGGTCGTGTATCGATTGGTTAAATTAGACGATATATAACTTAAATTCGACGATTGGATAAATTAGACCATATATTATATAAATAAAGAACATTTATATCAGGTATTATATTAGCATATTATAATAATCGAACCAAATTATTAGACGTACTGTAGTGTTTTAATAATTGCATGTTTTGCGCGAATTTTTATGCAATACTTTTATATTTAAGCATACATGCAATGGGTTTTGATTCAAGAGATTTTTCATATACCTTCTATTTGCATTTATTTTTAACGTACTGAATTACAATGTTAACCAATAGATACACGAACATAAACTAGTATAAACCAGTTTCAGCCGCGTAAAAACAATAAGGCTGTATGGTAGAACCTGATAATTGAGATTTTACATAAAATCTTATCGTGCGTTTAATAATTTGGCCAGGGACTGTAGTTAGACTGTGTTTTGCAATAATGGCAGTTCCGACGCATTAGTAGAATCTGTATATGGCATATATGGCATAATTGGCAATTTAGAGATTTTTATAACTATCTAGGTGGATTTCAGTGATGACAATAATGTCTGGTACATGGTAGACCACAAAGTCTCTAATTTCATGAAGTTGGTAGAGATAGTTAAAGTTTACAATTTTAAGCGAAGAGTTTCGTAGTTTATTTACAACATTCGTAACACAACGGTATTTTCGATGCGTTTCATTATTTATAAAGCGGAATCACTTTTTAAAAATACCAAAATTTTTTTAAAAATTCTTTATCGGGCTATTCCATCGTAGCAGACTGATATTTTACAGTTTAAAAAATAGCATTACTTTGTTAAAAAATGCATTTAAAGAAATGATTTAATCATGGCTACATTTTGCATGCCAAGGTTAGTATACTGATTGGGTAATGAACTTCCCGTGTTCATTTTTTGAGCTTAAATGTCAGCCTGTATTATGACGTCACATACTTAACAATAAACTCCGTAGAAGGGAAAAATAGAGCTCTGGAAGAGCAAACGTTATTGCCTAATGACCTACTTTGTATACGACCTCAAATTCAACCAAACGTATTTATAAGGCCGGGATAGCCTGGTTGGTAGGGCACTGAGCCCTTGTCCAAGAGGTCGTAGGTTCGATCCCCGCCGGCCAAAGACTTTCCGTGAAGTAAATGGCGACTGATGCCTGTTAATTCTGCCGAGTTCCAAAGTCTTCCATGTTCCCATAACAAATCATACCTCTGGGGGTATTGATCCAAGAGTTTCCTTGTCTTCTGGATTGGTTCAAAATTACTTGGTTACGGAGTTGAACATTAGTAGACGTAAACCCAAAAAACTGGGTCGGCTGTTAAACGGCGGATATAAAATAAAATAAAATTTATTAAGAAGGAGCCGCCGAGAAGGCTGTTAAACGGCGCCTTTCAATGAGGTGAACCGGGTTTGAATCCTAGCGATGGCTGGTCTATACGAATCTGCATCCGGCTTACACCATCCACAGTACTGACATGAAATATCCTCAGTGGTAGACGGATCATGGGTTACAATCCCTTTGCCGTCAGGCTAACCGTGGAATGTTCTCTTGGTCTTCCTCTCCATGTAACACAAATGTTGGTTAATTCCATCAAAAAGTCCTCCACAAAGACATATTTCTCCCAATAGTTCCCTTATCTCCTGGATTGGGTTCAAAATTACAAGGTTACGGAGTTGAACATTAGTAGTCGAAAATCGAAAAATTGGGCCGGCTGTTCAACTACGGTTATAAAATAAAATAAAATAAAATAAAATAAAATGTATTTATAGCCAATAATAGAAACTCGTTAAGTATTTATGATAAAAAAAGAAACTCTCATACCAGACCAACAGAAGCTTACGAATTCTCAAGATTGCTTCTCCTTTCTCATTTTTTTTAAAGTAGATACTTTTTTAAGAGACTAAGATCATTTTGCTTATTAAATAATTCATGTTATTTTAAGTAAGCATATTTTTTAATATAATTACGAAATGATTGAAAATCTGGTCATTAAAATGGCAACAGTTTGCAAATGTTTTATGAGGTTATCGCAAACACTATAAGCTTTAATTTAACATCAATTTTAAGATTTCTGTTCACCAGCTCCAGAACAAATGCTTAATTTAGAAATATATTTGGTCAAAATTCAATAAAGTTTCTTCCTTTATCTTTTAGTATCTTTGATCTTTATCTATCCGTGTTTCAGTATCTTTGATCTTTTCAGTTGTTTGATCTTTATTTTATCTTTGGACTTTATTTGACAGTTTTTAAATGTTTCTGGAATGTATCTACCCTGGATTTAAAAAATAATCACCAGTACTTGAAAAAAAAAATTGAATTACAGTGCGGAAAAAAAAACCGAAACACAATGAATAATTTTTGATCTAATGATCGGATTTTCACAAACTAATTCTGATTCTCAAATTTCATGCCCTGTAACACATCATTTTTATTATTACATTCTACATTATATTTATAGTGTATATATATTGTATTTATAGTATCACAAATAATTCTTAAGATATAAAAGCGCAGAAACTTTTCCATTTATTCTTATAGGTTTATTATTTTATTGAATATAGAAAAATGAAGTGGAAAAAATGTGAAAGAAATTTCAAACTTTTATTTAAATTGCAGAGTGGATGAAACAGGTAAGTGACATTTTCAGAGTGGCTATAATTAGGGTAAGAAGAAATATGAAGTGGAAAAAATGTGAAAGAAATTTCAAACTTTTATTTAAATTGCGGAGTGGATGAGCCAGGTAAGTGACATTTTCAGAGTGGCTATAATTGGGGTAAGAAGAAAAATGACGTGGAAAAAATGTGAAAGAAATTTCAAACTTTTATTTAAATTGCGGAGTGGATGAGCCAGGTAAGTGACATTTTCAGAGTGGCTATAATTGGGGTAAGAAGAAAAATGATGCGGAAAAAATGTGAAAGAAATTTTAAACTTTTATTTAAATTGCAGAGTGGATGAACCAGGTAAGTGACATTTTCAGAGTGGCTATAATTAGGGTAAGAAGAAAAATGAAGTGGAAAAAATGTGAAAGAAATTTCAAACTTTTATTGAAATTGCTGAGTTGATGAATCAGGTAAGTGAAATTTTCAGAGTGGCTATAATTAGGGTAAGAAGAAAAAAAAGTGGTATTCGAACCATCATTAGAAGGTGGGGCTGATATTTCCTTGCCTAATTTTATTTCTATTTAAATCTTAATTTTAAATAAAAACAACTTGCAAGCATTCTTAAAACTAATGTAGATATGCTAAAATTAAAGTAGTAGCAAAACCAATTTTGTTGGATTAAACATACCCAAAATTGATGCGATAACTCTATATTATTTTCATTGATTAATAAATGGCCCTGAAAATGTTCTGTTTCATCTACTAAATTCTTCGTTTGAATTAATATTTTTGTCTGAATTAAAAAGACTAACATTTAAACACAATCTTAAATATAAAGAAATATTCGTACCATGATAAAAATCTTAATCATTAAAAATAACTACGTTTTCTACACGCATTAAAACTTTCGATCGTGTTTTAAGATTTTTAACATAGCAGAATTTGATGTAGTGCTGTCAATTTCTAGTGCCGTAGTTATGGCAACGACGAACTTGATACTGACCTTGAATATTTAACTTATCGTGAGACTAAGTTAAAAGTAATAAAAAACAAATTTCACAGCTTCCTTTCTAAAGAGTACTTTTAATAATAACTTCTTTTTATGATCCTTTCAAAGTTTCTTATAAGATATCGAGTTAGTTGAGATTTCTTTGGAAGTTTTACACACGAAAATTACATTTTACATATAAATTACGGGTATCTGTCTGTTGAAATTGAAAATTAACATTTCTCTTTATATGTTTTTGTTTAATTGTAACTATTCTTTAAAAAAAAACAGAATTTCTTTTTGAAATACAATCAAAAATAAAAATGAGAAACGCATTTTTTTGATAAACAAATCAAATTCTCGACTGGGTGTTTTATTATAATTTAATATAATGGGGTTTGGGAAATTCGGCGGGGGGGGGGGGGTTAAATTTGTATAATTCTTACCTTTCGTATCAATTAAACTACATTAACTATTTCTCTGCAAGGAGGCAGAAATTCTTATTTTAGTACTGGTATGAAAAGAGCTTTGTATTGACGAAAAACGAGACGAATGCGAGCAAAATAAATGGAAATTTTATTGTGCTAGCTACAACTTTAATTTTTCAAAAGCCCATTGTGCTACTCTTGTGAGACGTAAATAAACTGCAACAAAATAGACGCAGGAAAATGTCCAATTATAAGGATAATTGTAAAAAAAAAAAAAAAAAACTCTATGAAAGTTTTGAAAAGTTGTTTGGTCATTAAGCTTGTAAGAGGTGTTTAAAATGAAACGAATGATGTTTGGAGGGAAAATGAAAGTTTCTCGAAAAATAATAAAGAGGGGGATCTCAATGTTTATAAAAAGAGGTTAGAGATACTTTTCAGTTCATTGTCTCATTATGTTGCCCCATTTCTCTAGTTTTCAAAAATGTCTTGTTTTTGCATATGCGTCAAATAAAAATTTAGTTATGGTAATTTTAGTAATGAATGGTAGCTGTCAAATTTACCAGAAGTGATAAAAACGAAACCGAAACTAACCAATAGTTTTACTTTTTTTCTCTATTTACGTAAAAAAATTTAAAAATATTTAACATTCAAGGCTCCTAGACTTTCGGCTAATGAATCTGAATAATTTTTTTATGTAACTGTGCTTTTTTTAGTTGGCAACAAACAATATGCTTGAATTTTTGCAATCGTTTGTTTACATTTGAAGCGTTCATTTTATTCCTTCTTTTTTGTTGTATTTTTAACAAATTCTCTGATTTATTTAGAAAATTTTTTACTAATTTAAACGAAATGGGTAAGAACAGAACTACTCGATCAAAAAAACGTACATTTCATGGAAATCAACATTATAATAAATGTGCTGATACTGAAAAGATTGATGTTTCAGTTAGTGCAAGTTCTTCAAAAATATCTCTTGCAAGTGATTATACTAATGAAGTGAGCTGTTTGGAGGATAAAAATATAGATGGTAATAGAATTATAGATATGGAGATCCTAATTGCTGTATTTACTTCATTGTTCTGCCCGATTTGTTTTGATAACAAGTTGAATATTTTGGAAGATTCAAGGTTTGGCCTCTCTTCTAACTTAACCTTGGTGTGCAAAAAATGTGATTATGCAAAAGCATTTTGTACCTCAAAGAAAATTATTTGTAATATCTGTCCTGTTTGTGTTAAAAATTGCTCATATTCACAATATCAAAATTCTTAATAAATTTTTTGTTATTACTATAAAGTATAATTATTAACTGTCATACATGCATTTTTAAGTATTATAACATTATGAGAATGCTCATGCAGTAAAACTGACTAATATAAAATATGTGCACAGAAAATTCCAGGCATTAAATAAAAATGCAAAACTGTGCATATATCTTAAGAAGAGTAGTGTCTATAAAACATAATAATATTTAGCTATCAAACAGACATAAATTTTAAGTAAAGTGCAATTATAAACTTCAATTGCATTTTTCTCAAAATGAGTTTTTTGCGATTTTTCACTTACGAAAAACAAGATAACTCCAACAAAATTTGTAATTTTGTCTTCAAATTTTCAGTGAATGTTTCTTACATATATGTTTGTGTAACTAACCTCTAAAATTCAGATAACTTGGGATAGATTTTGTTTTATAGGATTTTTTCTTTTACGTAAAGTGAAAAAAAATGAAAAATTTTGAAAAAACATGATTAATGTAACATAATTTTTTTTCTAGTCAAAATATCTCTTAATCTGTGGTTCACTACACTAACTGATAGCTTTAAAGTATTGATAAAAATTTTGATTGCCTTCTCTTTGATAGTTTTTAATATAGAGTGTTTTCCGCAAGCGATTAATTTTCATTAAAAAACATTATAAAACCTCTCTTAAATAAAATATTTTTGGTATTTTTAAAATTTTTACTATTAATTATTTCTATTTACATCAATATATGTAATAAAAATTAATAATATTGTTAAAAATATTGTTTCCTGAAATTTTTTGTTCCGAAGGTAGTCGGATACCTTAATATAAATTATTTTTTATGCCTTATTTTAGTGTCAATAAATGGAGCAAGAGTCCCATATTAAAAAAGGAAATTTGACTTTTTTACTCTTTAATCTAAAAATATAAACTTAGCCAGTTTTCAAAAAGATATCTTTTTTCCATGAACTAATCATCTTTATTACCCATGTTTTTCTATTATTCAGCAAGAACTACTTTCAATTCAATTTAAAAGAACCTCAATAAAAAAATTGATTGAAATGGCTTAAGCAATATAAATAAACAATCAATGCTGTATCGTAAATATTTTTTAATGTAGTAATTTAAGCATTTTAAAAGAAAATAAACTTCTATTATGCATTTTTTGAAACTATATTTTCCAATTGTAAAATATAAAAATGTTTTTTAATTTATGGCAACAACAAACGAAATTTTTTTTAAATCAAAAATTTGACTTTTTGATTTTTAATACATTATTTTGAATATTTCATGCTATATTTAGCTGTCTAATATGAGTTGTATACTGTTCTCGTTAAGTTAATACTAATTTAATTAATAAAACTATATTTGAAAAGATTAATGAGCACAAAATTATTTTTTAAATATTGAAAAATTTTTATGTTTTATTTTAAACTACTTGTACGAATCATTTTTCCTGCTTGTACCTTATTAAAAGGTATTGTGCACTCATGTTTGTAAAAATTGCAATACCATTAAAAAATTGCTCGAATTGAACCAAATTTACTAATATTGTATTAATATAACCAAAGCAAAATATATCAATACAATAGTGTGATGAGTACAAAAAAAATAAAGAAAAATATGACGAAGAAAAATATCTTTTCCATCGTAAAGATAATTATTAAAAAGACACAAATTAATAATAAGACAAAAACTAATTTCGATATTATTTTAAAGAAACATTATTTTTGACTCAAACAACGCAAAGTAAATGAAAGAAGTTTTTTTTTTTTTCTATGCCCATAATGATTCTTGTAAAGAAGAGTTATCCTTCATGAAAATTTTATGAATTCTAGGTAGTTATTTGATGTGTGCTATTCAAAAAAAAACAAAAACAAAAAAAAACAAAAAACGTTTGCATTCTCTTGAGATATGATAAAACAGAACTATGGATACAGTCCCTAATGCCTGAAAAGATCCTAATAACGGGATGTTTGGAACGCCACCGCACGGCGTGGAAAGGAAAGCACTTCTGATCACTTTCGTAAACAATCTGTTGCTCTCGTTGAACTGGAAATCTCGGATGTTCTCGATATCAACTATGTTGAACACAATAGTGTGAAAGGGTTTTGATTTGAACTCTTTGATGAGGGTAAGTAAATTGATGTATTTGTTTTTAAAAATTATTTCAAAAAGCTTGCATGAAAGCATATTTTTTTTAAATTAAAAGAAAAACTAACGTCGTTTAATGAATAATAACTTTCGATTGAAACAGAGGGGGGGGGGGGGGGATGTGCATGGGTGAAAGAGAGACGGAAGAGAAAAAGTTTTATACTGTTTTTGGGAGGAGTGAATTTATTTTCCTTTAAAAGCTATTCAAATACGCAAATATATATATATGTTATAATTGTTAAAAAATATCGGTAGTTACAAAAATTTAATGTTTCTCAAAAAAAAAAAAAAATATGTTAGATTGAAATGCCTTTCGAACTAGTTTTTGCTCTTTTCCGTCCTGGTATATATACGCTTTCAGCCCTGGAATTATGTTAATTTACTCATGTTTATGAATGAAATTAGAAAATGAAAAAAAAAAATACTCCATTAATCAATATATACATTGATTAATGAAATACGGCGGAGAATTAAAAATATTGGTTGAAAATTATTCGGATAATAGTTTTTGACTTGTTTTAAACAACGGTATGTTATAAATATTATCGTATTGAACAGAGATAGTCAGTCTATTTTCTACACTACTAATAGAAATGCATTTTACGGCATTTTTAAAAAAAATATTTTCTAGTGGTAACAAAATTTAACTAATTTCAGCATTTTTCTGTTTACGCAATTTTTCCACCACTGCTTAAGTATCATATCAAAGCAGCTTTATTATAGTTATCTCGTGGTTACGCTATGAAAAAGTAAGCATAATTATCCTCATTCTGTAGGCTATACTGTTTAATTTTCTACGAATATATTAAAACAGAAGAGAATGCTGAGGAGTTGGCATCCCTGTATTTACCTATTAAAACTATCTTTCACTTTATTTTTAGAATCTTATATTTGATAGCTATAGAACTGAACTCTCTAGATTCTCGAGGGCTTTTAAAATTCTAAAAAGTAAAAGTAATATGCTGCCGTGCAATGGAATAAACAACGTAAGTGTTTCACGGTCGATTCAGAGAAAAGTGACGTGAAAATTTTTTCTCTTTCTATTGCTAATGGGAACGTTAAAATAGAGTTTCAAAAAACAGATAGTTTTTGTTTGAAATATGTAGCTTACCATATAAAGATGCCAATTACATAAAATTCTCAATTTTGAATATTTTGTCATTAACGTTTTTCTTTTTTTTTTTTTTTCAATTGCACGTCAGTATGGGTATTTTTAATTCTTTTGGGGGAACATCTACATATTATTTTTCTGAGAAAATATATCTATGTGAAAATTCAATGAATCCAAATCTTAAAATGAAAATATATTTTAAAAAATTTGCGAAAAATTACAAAAAATGACAAAATATTGATTCGCTGAATTGTCGAAATTATCAGCTGTTAAAAATATAGAGAAAACATGGAAAATAATAATAAAAAAAAAAAAAGATTAATGAAAAGAGAAGAAGAAAAATTATTAAAATAAAATAATTTTTAAAAAGGTTAAAAAAAAAAAAAACATAGCCGAAAGCCAAACAAAACAAAAAAGCCGGAGCAGCTCACACGATTTCATCCGTAAAAAGGAGTGCGGATATAATCGTGTGAGCTGAAGACGAGATTATTTCTTTTCAATATTTTGTTTTTCAGACTTTTTAATAGTTTTTTAAAATAAATTTTTAAAAAAATGTTTTTAAAAATATTTTTTTTAAATAATTTTTCTTCTTCTCTTTTTGTTAATCTTTATTGTATTATTTTCCACTTTTTCTCTATACTTTTAACTTATTTTATTACTTCGCAGCTTATGCGCAGTAAATAAAATTTCTTAATTTTCATCGGTTTTCTTTCTTTTTATTCTTTTTTTGTCTTTATTGTGCTATATATATATATATATATATATATATATATATATATATATATATATATATATATATATATATATATATATATATATATATATATATATATAAAATCTGCACGAAAACTAACGGTTCTGTGAACGCGTAGAAGCGTCATCTGAAAAAAAAAAGAAACGATGTTTTTGCAAGCATCAAAGTAAATTTACTACTACTAAATACTACTACTTTGCTACTAATTTACTACTACTAAAGTAACTTTACTAGTAAATTTACTAACAGGCTTTGTTACATATCCATAAATTACATATCCACATATTACTCATTATCCATACGTTGCATGTTTACATAACCACACTAGTCCCATATAGTCAATTGCTCTTTTGGAGCTCATTATTTGTTAATTAAAGAAAGACATATAAAAAGTGACTTTTAAAATATGTAATAAGCATCTTCATTCATAACATAATAACTCCTGTCGTTAAAATCGTTGAATAAAAATAGTCTTAAATCACAATTAAAATAAAAATTAAGTGCTTACTTTTCCATCATAAAAACTTAGTTCATTCAATTGACTTCGTAACAATCACAACATTAAAACTTATTTCCTAACAATTATATTTCGTCTTGCAATTACGTGGGGAATTGTAATATAAATTTTCCAATCTGCCAAAACTTAAAGAGAAATTTTGAGTGATAAGTAATAGAAAATATTTCGTTTGTCTAACCAGCAATTTTCTTAAAGGTTACCAGATTTTGAACTTTTTTTTTTTAACCAGTGACGATTTTTGAAATTTGTAATTATATAGATGTACTAATGGTGATCCTTTTTTTCATTTTATTTATAAAAGTTTTGAAATTATTTTTAATAATGTTAAAATAAAATTAAAAAGAAAAGGATTTTTTTAAAAAAATATTAATAAATCGAATAAGTTATGAAAAGGATCCGAATGTATAAAAAATTACATAACTATTTCGCACCGAACTTCTCACCTGAAAAAAAATTCACCAAACTTAATAATAAAGAGATAATTGTTTTCCTGATAATCGTTTCTAACGTCACCAGAAACCATAAATCAACTTATAAATCCAAGAAAATTAAGCGGTTAAAAACTTTATTCGCTTCAAAAATATGCAAATTGAAAATAACTGTTGACATAATTCGAGCGCTCAAAAGCAGGTGCCTATTTTCGAGATTTGTCATAGGTGAATGAGAAGAAACGAAAATGATTTGAAATAAAAAACGAAAATTTGCTAAGGAGAAATAAAGATGAGAAACAAAATGAAACCACAGTAGCTTAGAGAGAAAAAAAGATGAAAAACAGAACAAGAGAAAAAGAAGTAGCCGAGAGGAGCAAATGAGGCTAAAATGCATTTCCTCGCGCTACAGAGAGTTGGTGGTTAAAAAGAGAATCACCATTCAAATTAAGAAAATAGTATTCCAGGGAATCAAGATGAGCTGATGTGGTTGGGGTGGAAATTGTTTTGGCATTGTCAAAATTGAACGTATTTATTCCTTTTCATTATATGTATACAGCAGAAAGTAATTCAGTAATATAATAGAAATCTCTCCAGACCTAGAGAGGCAGACCATACCTGATTGAAATGAAATCAATGAAAGAGTTTTTTTTTTTTTTTTTTAATTGTTTTTATTTTTTTGAAAATCAATGAAAGAGTTTTATGTGTCACATTAAATATATTCAAATATTTTTTTTCCAATGCCCACCTGAGTTGACATTCGTCAGTTCAGACATATTAGGGCAGATTTGTTGGCTACTCTTCTTTTGCGAATTTTAAATAGTCCAGATAATGCAGCGTTGTAAGGACTTTTTATTTAGTTCCAGTAAGGACATTTAAAAAATCAGATGTTCAACATTTTTGTCTTTTAAAGCAATTAATTTTCTATTGACAATGAACCAATGGATTGCAAAAGTCTCCAGGTAATAATTCAAACCACCCTCTTTTTTTATGTTATCACTCAACGAACACGAAATGTCTTGAATTCTCTATATGCAAAGAAAGAGTAATGGCAAGACCACCTATTCCTATTCTTTGTTGTACTAGAGCATAATTTATTGTGAAATATCGATTACTTTTCCTTTATGAGGTTCAAAAGTGCATATTGCATTTTTCTGTAGAAATTGCAGTTTCCTTAAAGCATTTACAATCTTTGTAATTTTTTTTTATAAAGGGTTCAATAAATTCATCAATCTTATTTTTATAGTATGAAAACACTTTATTTTTACTTTTTGGCAGTGGTGGCGTAGTTATGTATGTAGGTTTATCTCCTTCTGATATATATATATATATATATATATATATATATATATATATATATATATATATATATATATATATATATATATATATATATATATATATATATATATATATATATATATATATATATATATATATATATATATAACACAAATAATAAGATAAAATAAAATAATATAAAGAAAAAACTGGAAATGGGAAAAAAGGGAAAAAAACCAATAGTCGTTATCAAGACACATCTATTGGTATAAATTAATGCGATATTTCTGAATAAAGAATAATTATCCTAAGATAAAAATTATTCTTTATATGTGTCGATATCGCAAAAAAATCATTGTTGAAAAAGAGCATGAAATAAAAGAAAGTAGTAACCGAACTAACCGGCGTATAGCAGAATGCGGTTTAGGTTTCACCATTATATATATATATATATATATATATATATTGTTAACACTAAGCTTTAATTTTATTAAAATTTAAAAAGAAAATGATTGGCCACTAGATGGCAGTAGCAATTATGTGTAGAGAGGGAGCGTGGGTGCGCGCGGAGAGAGCCTGATGTGAAGAATGATGCAATTACTGATGTCTGTAAATATTGTTTGTAAATAAATTGTTAATATGCTAAAATAATCAAACTCTTACTTCCTCCTCCCCCCAACCGAGCTACTCGATACCTGACAAATGGTATAGACATGCCAACAAATTCAGAAGTGGGATTACAACAATTCAAAACGGGGATTACCCGCAATTCTATCAGGTAGGCGATTTTTTATTATTTCGTTTTAAGTATTCAAATGTATAGTAACGTATAAAAAAAACGTATTGTTAAGTAGTAAACGATTTTGAGAATTATAAGTATAAAGTATTTTCTTAATTCCGTTTTCAACGAAGTAATTAAATTGAAGTAATTCCGTTTTCAACGAATGTAATCAAATTGAAGTAATTTCGTTTTCGAGGGTGAAAGTACAAAAATTTCGATATTGATAAAGTATTTCTATGTAATAAGTAAGTATTTAAGTATCATAATTTACAAAGTATGGCCTTTTGGGGGAAGGCAAAAAAAGTAGATTTATTAGAATTAGCATCGGAGTTAGGTCTATCTGTACCAGAAGATGCTAAAATAATTGATTTAAAACGTATTATAACGGAATCGGAATCATATGATGAAGAGTTTAGTAAGAGTTTACTAAGTAGAATTTCGGAAGATAGAGTAGCATCAGAAATAGCAGCCGAAACGTTGGCCGACCGCGACTATGATCTTGAAAGACTACGCATAGAAAGTAGGTCTCAAAACGTAAACATTTCGGATTTAAGTAGTAACAATGAAAGTAAAAACGTAAACACAGATTTTAGAAAGTTAATGCATGAATATAAGATCAAAGATGGAGTTATAAATTTTTATTTAGTTCTATTTGAACGCCAGGCGCGACGTATTGGTTTAAGTGAAGAGTATTGGGTATCACAATTATTGGGACTACTCCCTTATGAAATTACGCAACTAATCGCGCGTGAAAACGAAGATAATGCAAATAATTATAAGTATGTAAAATCATTATTGCTTAAGAGATATAAGTTAAGCGCTGATAAGTTTAGAATTAAATTTTTAAATCATGTTAAAAATCCCGAAAGTACATGGAAGTTTTATTCATTCGAAGTACAAAACTATTTTGAAGAATGGATAACGGGACTCGAAATATCGGACTTTAGTAGTTTAAAAAATTTAATTATTACTGAACAATTGAAAAAACAAGTAAATTCAACAACGCGGGAACATTTTGCTGACGAATGGCCTAAAATTAATAAACCGGATCAACTAGCAGATAAATTAGATAATTATGATAATGTGCGATCTATTAACAGTTATAAATTAAGAAACACATCAAATTTTTATTCTCGTGCTGATAAATTTCATGCGGAAAAGAAATCAATTCCGTTTAGTGAAAATAAAAGTATAAATCGAAAAAAGTATACAAGCTCGGATATTCGAAATGAAAAAGGGGAATATAAATGTTTCAACTGTAATGATTATGGCCATATATCTCGTGATTGCCCGGCGCCTAAAACTATTGCTTATTGTAAGAAATGTAAAAGACAAGGACATTCTCTTCGAACGTGTAAATCTGCTGAAACCGATCAGAAGCGAGAAGGGAATAATTTATCCGTTAGTCAAAACAACTCGGATTCAAGCGCATCATTGGCGCCTACGAATTATTTGAAAGATGCTTATATTTATGGTAATAAGATGACGGCTTTAATTGATACAGGAAGTAGTAGTTGTCTTTTGAAAGAAAGTATCGCTTTAAAAATGAATCTGAACTTGCAACCAGATAACAGTGATTTATTTGGTTTTGGTAATCAAAATAATCCAGTTACGAAAGCTATAGGTAAAGCTGTAGTAAATATTCGGGTGGATGACGTAGTAGGAAAATTTATTACTTTATTAATTGTTAAGGATGATTCACAACCGTGTGATTTAATTTTAGGAAGAACATGGCTAGACTTACCTTACATTGCTTTTGCGCGTATTGGAGGTAATTTTAAATTTGGATACGCAAATAATGGCGTTTTTTCTGAAATTCAAGTAGATATGAATAAAAGTGCGGTTCAATTGAAAACAATAAACGAAGCAGAAATCGAAAGTAAATCAATTAATTTAATTAGGGTAAAGGTCGATAAAGGTGAAAACTCAATTGTTAATGGGACAATTTTAGTAAAAAGTGTAGGCCAGAATTTTGATTCAATTCTTGAGGTAGTTAACGGTGAAACGATTGTACCAGTAGTAAATGAGAAAGAATTTAACTTAAAAATTAGGAAAAATCAGTGCTTAGGTAGGGGAATGAAGGTAAGTGAGGAAAGCTTAATGCTGTCTAATAAAGTGGAAATTGATAGTGAAAAAGTTGAAGTAAATACAATAAACAATGAGAAGTCTCCTATTTTAATGAAAGACATTAATTTAGACGAATCCATAGAAAGTATGAAAAGATTTGAACTTTTAAGTTTAATAAATAAATATCGTGACTGTTTTGCTTTAGACATAAGTGAGTTAGGCTGCACGAATTTATGGAAAATGGACATTAAAGAAATAGAGGGCAGTAAGCCGATTTTTCAAAAACCATATAAAACCAATTCCGAAGGAAGAAAACAAATAAAAGAAATTGTATCTGAATGGAAAAAGTATGGAATAGTGTCAGACACAAGATCTCCATATTCCAGTCCTGTATTATTAGTCAAGAAAAAGACAGGGGAACAACGATTGGTAATTGATTTTAGGAAATTGAACTCTCAGACTGTTAAGGACAAATTTCCTTTACCAAAAATTGATGACATTTTGGAATGTCTTGGAGGGAGCCAGTTTTACACGACTTTAGATTTAGCAAGTGGGTATCTACAATTACCATTAACAGAAGAAGCAAAATTGAAAACGGCTTTCATAACTCCAGATGATACTGGTCAGTTTGAGCGAATGATTTTCGGATTGGCAAATGCCCCAGCAGAGTTCCAAAGACTAATGAATCTTGTTTTAGGCCCATTGTTCAATAATAAAGTACTCTGTTATTTAGATGATATCTTGATTCCAGCTAAAACATGGACCGAAATGATGCAGAAACTTACTGAAGTATTTGAGTGTTTAAGAAGAGCCAATTTGACTTTGAAACTACCAAAATGTGAATTTGGAAAGTTGCAAACTGAATTTCTTGGTTTTATACTTAGTAGAGATGGTTTGAAACCTGGACCACGTAAAGTAGAAGCTATTGAAAAATTTCCAGTTCCAAAAATATGCTTGACATGCAAAGATTTTTGGGACTTACTAGTTTCTTTAGAAGATTTGTTCCAAAGTATTCTCTCAAAGCAGCACCATTATCTGAACTTACAAAAAAGGATGCAAAGTTTGTTTGGACAAAAGAGCAAAGCGAGGCTTTCGAGGAACTTAAAAGTAATCTTATTAAAGCGCCTATTCTAGCTCATTATGATCCACAAAGTGAAACTGAGGTACATTGTGACGCAAGTTCTATTGGATTGGCCGGAATATTGTTTCAACGAGACAGTAAAAAGAATTGGAGAATGGTGTATTGCGTTAGCAAGAAAACTACGGAAACTGAACAAAAATACCATTCAAGTAAATTAGAGTTGATGTCAATTGTGTGGACATTAGACAGATTAAGGCAGTTTCTGATAGGAATAATGTTTACAATTGTTACAAACTGTCAAGCAATAGTGTATTTAAACGCTAAAAAGTCATCAAATCCTCAAATGGCAAGATGGTTCAACCTAATGCAAGAATATGATTTTGAGATACGACACAGATCAGGTGAACGAATGAAACACGTGGATGCGCTAAGTAGAGCAGCTGTTGAAGAGCCAGAAGACACTTTGAACACTATTATTGAGAGAAAATTTGAAGTTTGTGTTACCTTGACAACAGACGAACAAGTTTTGATGATGCAAAATTCCGACATTGAACTACATAAATTAATAGAGATATTCAAGAAAAATGATGATGATAGATCCGAAGTTGAAAAAAGAATGATCGAAGGATATGTTTTCAAACAGAATAAGGTTTATAGAAAACACAAGGTTAAAGATAAAGAAATTTTATTATATGTTATTCCTAAGGCAATGAGAAAAAGTATAGTAGTTAGATTCCACGATCTCATGGGACATTTTTCAGTTGATCGAACCGTTAGTAAAATAAAAGAATTATATTGGTTTGCCTCTATGAAACGTTACGTAAGAAGACATATTTCGATGCGTTTTGAGTGTTTGCTGAATAAAGTACCAGGAGGAAAACAGCATGGATTTTTGAACCCGATTGCACCAGGGAAACGTCCATTTTCTATCATTCACGTTGATCACTTAGGTCCTTTTGTTAAAACTTGTAGAGGAAATCAAGAACTACTCGTAGTAATAGATAATCTAACCAGATTTGTCAGAGTTACACCGGTGAGAAGTACTTCAACTCAAAATGTGCTGAAAGCTTTACAGAATTTCATCAACGAATTTGGATTACCTGATAGGTTAATAAGTGATCGAGGGTCATGTTTTACTTCGCATCAATTTGAAGAGTTTTGTGCCACGAATGGAATTAAGCATACTCTGAACTCTACAAAGCATCTTCAAGGAAATGGTATGGTGGAACGAAGTCACAGAACCTTACTATCTACGATTTCTACAAGTATGGAAGATCCAAAACACAAAGATTGGTACTTGAAAGTTAAAGAGGCCGAACGCAATTTAAATAATGCAGTTAATAAAACAACCAACAAAACTCCATTTCAAATGCTACATGGTTACTCACCTAGATTTTATGATGGACTAATAAGTAAATTGGCAGATGATGAAGCTAAAGAATATAATGATCCTTAAGAAGTGCGTAAGGAAGCGATTCAGATAATAGAAGAAAAACAGAAAAAGATGAAATCATATTATGACAAAAAAAGATGTAAAACAATCAACTACGTTAAAGGTGAAATAGTGTTAATAAGAAAAACACCTCAAGCAACAGGCCAACCTTTGAAAACTCAGCCAAAATACAGGGGGCCATTGATAATAACACAAGTATTACCAGGTGACACCTACAGAGTAACTCAGTTACAAGAAAAGGAAAAGGGACACTTTTTCACAACTACAGCCCATGTAAGTCAACTAAAACCTTAGAGAATTCATCCAGACTCTAGTGATTCCAGTGACACTGAACAAGAATATTGAACTTTATGAACTAAATTTAACTGAACTTTTATTATACTAAATTGAACTTTAAAACAAACAAAAAAAAAAAAACAATCTGAACTTTTTACAGTATTTTCCTTGAAATGTAGCGTATAATGTATCACTGAGTACTAATAATTTCTTTTTATTTTTATAAGTAGGTTAGCAAAAGTAAGAAAGTTGTTTAATTTCTAAAATTTTGTAAACTGTGAAGTTTAAGTAGTTAGAAGAATTGTAAGTATGTTTATTTTTATTTTGTGGTATTTTTAAATAACTTCTATGTATTGTGTTTGTGTTTAGTTTATTAATATTGTTTGTATTAATCAGGAGATTAATCGGTCAGTCAGGCCGAATGTTAACACTAAGCTTTAATTTTATTAAAATTTAAAAAGAAAATGATTGGCCACTAGATGGCAGTAGCAATTATGTGTAGAAAAAAGCGTAGGTGTACGCGTCGAATGAGCCTGATGTGAAGAATGATGCAATTACTGATGTCTGTAAATATTGTTTGTAAATAAATTGTTAATATGCTAAAATAATCAAACTCTTACTTCCTCCTCCCCCCAACCGAGCTACTCGATACCTAACAAATGGTATAGACATGCCAACAATATATATATATATATATATATATATATATATATATATATATATATAATTATGAAAACTTTTATATCTATATATTACTTACTTGCTCATTAATCAAATAATGTACAATTTCGGAGAAGGTTTTTGTCCCCTAAACACTTCCAAAACTATGCCACTGGCAGGTTGTTAATTTTGGAGTAATAACATGGGGTATTCACATTTTTTTCATTTTTTTTTTTTTTTAGACGTTGTATCTCCCTAGGAGTATGTTATTTATCAAAAATGTCTACGCGTAATAGGCGTTACGCTTTATGATTGGAACAAAAATGAAATATTTTGAAAGATGGATAGAAAAATGTTTTTGTCTAAATAAGCCCAGTAAACATGATTTATGTGTAAATACTTGTTATAGTGTTTGCGTACTCAAGGTAAAGGGGTCTCATCAGCGTCCATTTTTCATTTCGTTATATTGGGATCATTATATCGAGCATTGCAAAAGACACATGTTCCAACGACTACGGAATTTCCGTTGTATTATCAAATATATTTTTTCGTGGTAAAAAAAGGTAATTTATTTATATTTTAATAAATAAGAATTAACAGAAATCTGCCATTCGCTTCCTTTAAATAATTTAAACATTATATGAAATATCAGTTTATAATTTGATGAAACTTTATAAAACCCGTCGACCCTCAACAAATCACATCGGCTTCAAACCTCATCACAGCCTCAACTCCAGTTTCAGCTACAAATCTCACTTCAAACTTCAACTCCAATTCTACAAGGAACAAAATTCCAACTGCTGCGACTGTTCAATCTGTCTGTAAAAAAGAATACAAAAGGTGTTCCTTTATGCTGATACTGTACTCTCACCTGCAAACAAACAACTAAAATTGTGAGTAAGTAGTTTCTTTACTTTTCCTTTTGTTATTTCTTCGATCAAAGTCTCATACTCATCTACAGCCAGCAAACTAAAGTTTTCGAGCTCAAGCCAGCAAGTTTAACTCACCACAACTTCTAAGTAATTCAAAGGTTTGTGGCGTAACTACCGCTACGAAAATTAAACATCGATTCACTGGTATATAAACCATGCTAACTCGAAGCAATCCTGAGGTACCTTTTGATAGATAACGGTTGGCATGGTCGATAACTCCGCCCCCACAGGATAATGTTATACGCCACTTTGTAACATTTAAGTCGCGCTGGGCTTTTTAAAATATAGGCAAAGTCAACAGAAAATTTGCAATTATTGTTTGCAGTTGTCTACCGTTTTAAAAATGTTTTGTTAAATCCAGAATTGTTGCCATCTCTGTGGGTGTGTGTAATTTTGTTTTAGATTAGAATACGCTTTAAAATTACCTTATAGATTTATAGATTTATTTAACACTGGAAAGACTGAAACTTAGTATTTATCTATATTGCCCAAAAGCAGTCAAAAGGACTGCATTGTGAAAGAATGTGTAAAGAAATTTTTTAAATTAATTTTTAATATATTTTATATTATTTACTTTTATATAAAAAGTTATTAATAAATATTAACAATTAAAAAAATTTTCTTCACTCGGAAATTTTTTTTAATGCATTATTATTTGTAAATTTTTTTGCAAATGAAAAAATAGTTAAAAAGCAGTCAAAATGACTTCCTTGGGCAATCTAGTGTTAAATTTTTATTTTTATGTGATAATTTAAGAAAACAAACAAATTTTTGTGCATAGCAATTTCGATTATTAGAATTTGTTTTCTTTCCGAAGATTATTTATTGTTCAATGAATGTATCCCTTAACCTTGTGCTCTTCCTATTTTAAGCAAATAAAGCTAGATGGCATCATTTACTGAAAATTACAACATTACAGCAGGTAGGGGGGTAGAATTGAATATAATCCATTGTCATTATTGTCAATACCCTGGTATCGTGTCAAAAGCTCTGGTGGAAATATCAATCAAACAAGAATTATACGGGAAATGTATTTCCTGCCATTTTTTCTTCAGAGAATAAATACTAAGAATAAATTTATTACCCTTTGGAGATAAAATCATTTCTTTAAAGAGCTATTAAAAGTGAAATTGTTTTTTTTTTTTTTTTTTTTTTTAATGTTTAGCTTAAGTATGGGCGTAAAGATATTGGTAATGCGATTCTTTTTTCAATTCCTACTATTCGTTCACACTCTCCTTATATCTTTTTCAAATTTTTAATCGTTAATAAAATACTTTTTATTCATACACTCAAGTTCAAGTACATTGTTTTGAACTTGCAATGGATGTCACTTGATGTTAATACAGTTTTTACAAATATTAATTCATTCATTAAACAGGGATAAGCGAAAAACGAAATGGAATTATCTGATTGGTTGAGCGTTTGTCATTGTTTTAATTTTAACTATAATCGATTCAGTTTTTCACATATTTCATCAGTGATAATTTCTAACTTATAGCTCTATTTGAACAAAAAGATAGTTTATTGCACACATATAAATATTTAAATATTTTATTCACTGTGTGAGATAAATTTATTAAAGAGCATTACGTGGTATCACGTGTGGTCCACGTCACCAAATTTATACTTTTGTAATTGTCTGACACCACGCACCTTTTTTTTCTTCTAATTTCTACTATTAGTTCACACTCTCCCTTTTATACATTTATATATCTTGTTCAAATTTTCAGTCGTTAATAAAATACTTTTTATTCATCCACTCAAATTGAAATACATTTTTTTAAACTTGTAGAGGATGATACTAGATGTTAATACAGTTTTTGCAATTAATTAATTAATTAATTGTAGTTAATTAATTTTAGTTTTATATGGGAGAAAAAATAGTAATTATTTAATAAAAAGTAATTAAAAGAAAATTTTTCTTTGTTGACCTAAGTAGGGTTTTACTTTAATTTTTTTTTTAAAAATTATTCGTTCTTATAGAAAATTACTCTCTGGCTCTTAATGCTCTATACCGAATATATGATCTCGATTCTTTATTTGTTCTATCTCAGAAAAAATTGATTCAGCATTGAGCCACAATATCCGTACTTTGAACCATAAATAATCCGGTGCGAGCTCGCATTTACCCTAAAATGTTTTTATTTATTTATTTTTTAAAATTTTTTATTCATTTTTTAAATAACGGCAGGCACTGAACTTTAGTTCTTTGCCATGGAAGATGCCGGAAGTGTTGCTCATTTATCGTTACCCAGTGGGCACCTGTGAACCAAAGTCACGGAGGTGAGCAACGTTATCCACGCCATACTGCCACAAACCATCACCTCCTACATCAAAAAGCCTCCACACGGTCTTTTGTAAGTAGTCCGCTCAGACTGTTTGAAAAGTGAACCAGTTGTGCACGTGAACCCAAAACCTTTTATAAAAGTTACTGAGAGAAATTTATCATATATATTTGAGAATTGAATCTGTAGTGGTTGACAAGTGAATAAGGCAAACCAATAATATTCATAAATAAAACAAGTTTTTAGTCATATATTTGCTACCACTTTCTTATTTTAACTAGATTTTATATTAAATGACTCGTTCGGAAAGTGGATATCCTTCACAGTGGTCTGATCAGACTACCTACAAAAAACCGTGTGTAGGCTTTCAGTTATAGGAGGCGTTGCACAAACCCGTTCATAGGGTGGGTCACATTCACACATCAGAAGACAACACAGAGAGAGAAACATCTAAGCCCAGTGCGGGATTCGAACCCGCGGCCATTGGCTTCGCAGTCCGACACGCTAACCACTCGCCACCAGGCCGGCTTACCTTAAAAAATAAAAGCATTGCTTTGAACGATGAGATTACTTTGAACTATGCTTACGTTCACGTTGAACTATCCTATCTTGTAATTATGTTCAAGAAGCAAGATAAAATGGTTCAAACCTTAATATGGTTGCTGCCAAATTTACGATGAAACGAATAATTTTTGCTCCAAAATTTCGAACAATGAATTGATAGATTGCAGATTTTAAGAATTTATTGAAAACGATTTTAAAATACAAACGTTAGGTAAGATATAACCCTAGCAGCAATTTTATCTTGGCCCCAGTTGGGTTCAAAATTGGCTCGATAGGGGTCTTATAAGAACATGCACCTATGGACCAATATTGGGATGTCTAGATGTTTTAATATCGGTCCTAGAATGGCTTATATAGGGCCTACATTGACCAATATAGAACCTTCATTGGTTAAATAATGGATACAAAATATCGGGTGAATCAGAAAATTCTATATAGGGCCTATATCAGAAAAATAAAGGCCCTTTGAACCCTTATTGAGCCAAGATTCATGAATATTAGCCCAATGAGGGTCCCTAGTTATCTATACTAGCTATCTACCTATATACCAAGTTATCTATACTAGCTATCTACCTATATATCTATCTACCTATATACCAAGTTATCTATACTAGCTATCTACCTATATATCTATCTACCTATATACCAAGTTATCTATACTAGCTATCCACCTTTATATCTATCTACCTATATACCAATTTATCTATACTAGCTATCTACCTATATATTTATCTACCTATATATCTATCTACCTATATATCTATCTACCTATATACCAAGTTATCTATACTAGCTATCCTAGTTGTCTAGCTGCTAGAGAATATGGGATGGAGAGGATGTGAAAGAAACAGAAGAATAATGTTTTCTTTTCATCAAAATTGGTTAATTAAAAAAGAAAGTTTTTAAAACTTATTAAAAAATATCTACGCTGGGATGCCCAGAAGGTGCTCCATGGAACCCTAGGTTTTTGTCGAAAGATCACCGGGGTTCCAAGAGTAAGAATTTTTTTTAACCTGTAATAATTATCTTTGAAATAAAGTATGTTTGTATTCAACCCATAAGCTATTTCGGTTATTCGGAGATATCATATCTTGAGCATTGAAGCTAAATGCTAACGATAAAAGAAATAACAAAATTTAATACGAATCGACCAGCTATCGTTGGGATCGAACCCGGGCCATCGGAAGGCGAACGCTCTGTCCCCTGAGCCAACACGGCTCATGTAATATTTAATATAGAATGTACTTCGTAAGTTTCGCCATACTTTAGATAAAATTAAAAATAAATAAAGACAAATAAATCAGAAATTCGAATTCGCTTTGTTGTTAACAACCGTTTAAAGCCAACACTTCCGAATCAATCAATTTTCTCTATTCCTTCATTATTCTATTCCTTCATTACTCTATTCCTTCAAATTTCATGATTTTCAAAAATAAGGCTGCTTTGCGGCAGCGTACTGAGATTTTTGCTTATTTCCAAATTTTTTTTTACAGAATATTATGTATATATGTATATTATTATGTACTATATATATATATATATAAATATATATATATGCAGTGCACTCTCGATTATCCGTGCGCGGATTATCCGGTTTGCGGATTATCCGCGCTCATTCCAGAGTAACACAAAAAATTTAAAGAGAAACATCTTCAAGATTAAAAATATTTTATTCATGAAGTTATAACACTATCAAATTTTTGGAAAGCAATATTCGTTATTGGATTGCAATATATGAAATATCAGCAGCATGGTCAAAGGTAAAATCGTCTACGTTATCATCGTGGAGAACGATCATACCGCTTGATGAACAATCTTCTTCAGATGTTCAAGAAAAATATGATAACAGCATTCTCGGACAAGCAAAAGCAATCTAAGGCTTCGAAATTCCTAATGACGAAAATTTAGAGGATTGATTTTAAAGTCTGAGCCTGGCTTGCAGTATTTGACAGATGAAGACATCGTTATGTTGTTAAATCAAATAGTGATAATAGTAACTGATGCAGAAAATGTAGTGAATGAGGGAAATACAATTTCTGATGCTTTACAATCTGTGGAAACTTTATTAGATTATATGGGAGGATTTGATTAGGGTGACATTACTGCGGTTCGTAAAGTATGTGTCCATATATGGCGCATTAACAAATTTTTTTAAGAAGAAAATTCCTAGTTTGATGTTATACAGGATGCTAATGTCAGTAATTTTTATATTTTCTATACTGATATTGATTTTTTTTTTTAATAAAAAGAAGTTTTCAGATTATCCGTGTTTTTCGATAGTCCGTGATTGACCCGGATAATCGGGAGTATAATATATATACATACATATATAATATATACATACATATATATATATATATATATATATATAATATATACATACATATATATATACATACATACATATATATATATATATATATATATATAATATATATAATATATATATATATATATATATATAATATATATACATACATATATATATATACATACATATATATATATATATATATATATATATATATAATATATATAATATATATATATATATATATATATATATATATATATATATATATATATATATATATATATATATATATATATATATATATATATATATATATATATATATATATATATATATATATAACATAGAAACGCATTGTGGGTTAAAAAAACGAGAAAACTTTACAAATATAGCATTGTATTTATTATAGTAAGAATAGTATTAGAATGTTAAATGCTATATCTTGATCTCAGAAACAAATATTAAAATTTACCTTTCTCATACTTATATGTTGTCATAAACGATAAAATCTCGAGCTCATTAAGTATTTACTTTGTCATCATTCAGAGAGTTTTTTTTTTTCTTTTAAAAAAGAACAAGCAGGTTTTTCTTTTTTGGAGTGAAGACAAAACACGTGAAATGATTCTTCTTTCTTTTCTAGGTCAAGGTAATTGTAGAGAAAAGGTCAGAGAGCACATTATTCTTTTTATCTTGAGATGACTTAATTAGATCATAATATTTTAATTTCTCTGTCTGCTCGAATCACTTTGTCGGTTGAAACATTAAGTTTACGATAAATGAATATGATGCATTAAATAAATTAGATTATTTGGAGTTATATTATTTAATTAGTTTTCTTTCTTTCACTAATAATTCATTGTAGTTAAACAATGGCATACAGCATTAAAAGAATTTTTTTAGAAAAAGATGATAAAAACACAAAAAAATTAGTAATTATTGTATGTAAGTATTAATAATATTCAACAATCAATTATAAGTTTTTAAATTTTTACTTTATTATTTTATATATATATATATATATATATATATATATAGACGATTCATAAAGGATGTCAAATTTTTTTCCATGATTTCCGGCTTCTTCATCTTCTATGTCACAAAGTGTCACACTTCACAATACTCCCAAACTCTCAAGTCACAATACATCAATGCGTGTCACAAGCAACAAAACACATGTTATAAATCATATTTTGAATTTTATTCATTTTCAACTTTAACTATGTGTTTTAATCTCATCTGTGAGCTTAACAACAATAATGATCAGATGTATACTTTTTCCACGAAAAAAATGTTAAAAAAAAAAAAAAACAATAATATATATATATATATATATATATATATGTAATAACAGAGCTTCATCTCTGTTATCAGTGGTGTATTTAGCTTTAATAATGCAGTCGTGAGCCATGTTACACACAAAAAATCTTTATTAATGGTAGTAAGCTGGTATCAATAATAATTCACATCCACACTCCGCAAGGGAGGGGGTGGACAAGACTTTGGACAATTCCGGAACAACTTATTCAGGTTCAGAACATGATGAAAAAGCCATGCGAAAAGCATTGCTCTCGCTTTTATACTAACACAGATTTGAGTAAACAGGCACAGTCGTTGGCATTCTTGTATCCTTACGCATTAAGGAAAATCATTTCATGCTTCCTTATATGGAAGTAAAAGGGGGAGAGATTCTATAAATAACTCAATCGTATGTTTATCAGCCTTGACTTCCCAAAATAGAATCTCTCTACGCTTATTCTTTAACAAAGACATTTTATTAAAACGAAAGAGATTTAATTCTTTTATTAATACAAAAGTATTATACTTTTTGTATTACATCCCCCCCAAAAAAGATTTTTGGCAAGCCAAAAAGAAATCATAATAAAATTTAGAATTCTCTGAACTTTTAAAATTTATGTTGGTACGACTGTTCCTTTTCACTACTACAAATAACATTTTTTCAATTATCTGTAAAAAAAAAAAAAACTATATACAATGACAATAACAAAAACATGATAATACACTTTATCTGTTTAGGCAACTAAACAGAAAGAAAAATGAAACATATTTTTATAACTAATCTACTAAATATTTCAAAAATTTTTCACACAAAAATATACATAATTTTTATGGAAACGAACTGGACAACAAGTGTCTTTAATCAGAATTTAAGATTCTGTATGGTTAAAGGGTTATATACTTAATGAAAATCTGTATTCCCCGTTTAAATGGAGGAAAACAGAATTTCATGAAGCACAGTGATATTGAGAGATCCAGACGGGTCAATCCAAAAATATTTTATAATACTTTTCTCAACTTGTTGAGAAAAAAAAAGTTCAACTTTCATCGCCCTCACATCCAATTGATGTTGAGGTAAATCTCCACACGCGATTCGGATCTCCCAAAAAAATATAGGGTGTACTTCTTCCATTGAAGAAAGTAACATATTTTGTTTTGTTTTGTACACTATTCATGATTTAATTTCAACATTTGTGGGTTGTTATATTTCCTAAGATTTGATACATGTACTATTTCAAAATTTTGTTTACTTAAACAATTCTTTTTATTTATTTTGTAATTAGCTTCTGAAATTTTTTGAAGAATTTTATACGGTCCACTAAAAGGAGGTGACAACTTCCTCGTATTAGGATAAGTAAATTCTTCAAACATAACTAATTCGTCAGTTTTAAAGTCTATATCTAAAAATCTAGCATCATAGTAAATTTTATTTCTTTCATGATATTCTTTAGTTCTTTGAATTGCTATTTTTTTAGCTTCCTCAACAGGTGGATAGATTTCTTCATTTAAAGGATTTTCATAGGGGAGTCTACCATGCATGAGGTATGCAGGTGGAAATTTTGTCACAGAATGGGGAGTTAAGTTATAATTATTAACTATATCTTTTAACAAAGTAGGCCATGGAGTTTTAGTAGGTTTCTCATTGATTTTACATTTTAATCGTGTAATTATTGTTTGACCAAGCCGTTCTACCTTGCCATTAGACTGCGGATGATGTGCAGTTGTCAATAATTGTTGAATCTTATTATGTTTCAAAAATTTTTTAAAATGAGAAGACGTAAAGGCGGCGTTTCGATCACTCAACAAGGATTTAGGTATTTGATTTTGAAAAATTTGATGTAAAAAATTAGTATACGTTTCTGAACTAATGGATTTTGACGCAAAAGCCCAAATGTATCTTGTTAGGTGGTCAATAATTAAAGTTAAATATTTTTTTGTTGAATTATAATAATTCAATCCACCAACACTATCTATTGCTATTAAGTCAAAAGACTGATTCACAGGGGGTAAGGATTGTAATAATCCAAATCTTTTTTGTCGCGGTTTTTTATTTAATTGGCACGTATGACAATGTTTACAAAATTTTGTTATATCTGATGTTATGATATTCCAATAATAAACAGGGGTTATTAAGTTAATCATTTTCTGCACTCCTGGATGGTTAAATTTATCATGAGTAATTCGCAGAAGTTTTAATCTCAACGAAAATGGAACAACTATTTTAGTAAAATTTTTCTTACGTATACATAAAACATCATTGATATCAACAAAATTACCTTGTAAGTTATCTTTACTTTGAGCTTCAATTATTTCATTCAATTTTAACAAATGTGAAACATGAACATTATTTTTACTATTACATTTGACAAGTGAATGTGTTGCATCTCTTGGAAGCCAATCTGCTTCAAAATTAGTAGAACCTTTTGTGTATTTAATATCATATTCATACATACTTAACAATAATGACCATCTAAACAATCTACCTTTTAAATTTTTAACATTTTTTAGCCAAACCAAAGCAGCATGGTCAGTATGTATGGTGAATTTCTGGCCAAACAGGTAATGATGGAATTTATTTAGAGAATCGACTATAGCAAGACATTCAAGTTCTGTAATTGCATAATTTTTTTCATAGTCTCTTAAGGAGCGAGAATGAAAAGCTACAGGATGCAATACACCACATTCATCTGTCTGTTTTAACACAGCTCCAATTCCAATTAACGATGCATCAACAAAAAGATGACATTCATGAATAGGATTAAAAATTTTCAAAATTGGTTTACAAATAATAGCATTTTTTAACAGTTCAAAAGATTGTTGACAATTTTCTGACCACACCCATTTTACATCTTTCTTTAACAAGTTGTTTAAAGGATGTCGAATATTTGCATAACCATCAATAAATTTATTGTAAACATTTATTGATCCAAGAAATCTTTGCAATGATTTTACATTTTTAGGGGGCATTAATTTTTTAATCACCTCAATATTATGGTTATCGGGTGATACAATCCCATTGCTTATTTCATATCCTAAAAATTCTATTTGTTTTTGCAAAAATGAACATTTTGAAAGTTTTAATTTCAAGTTTTCTTGTTTACAAATATCGAAAATCTTTTTAAGGTGGGTTAAATGTTCATCATAAGAATTAGAAAATATAATAATATCATCAAAATAGTTCGTAGCAAATTTAATTTTATGTTTATTTAAAATTCTACGAATTGTACGTTGAAAAATGCTTGGTGCATTCTTCCAGCCAAAAGGTAATCTTAAGTATTCAAATAGACCGTTGTGAGTAGCGAATGCTAATTTCTCAGTGTCATCAGGATGAATACGAACATGATGATATCCCTGTGATAAATCTATTTTAGAAAAATAACTACTATTAGACAATTTTTCAATTAAAGACTGTATTAAAGGTAGAGGTTCAGAATCTGTTTTTGTAATTTGGTTTAATTTCCTAAAGTCAATACATAAACGACTCTTTTTATTTTCATCTTTTTTAAAGACTAAAGTTACAGGGGCAGCATAAGGGGATGAACTTTCTTTTATAATGTTATTTTTTAACAATTCCTCTATTTGCAAATCAATTTCCTGTTGTTGTTTTGGGGATGTTTTGTACGGCCTTAGAGATATAGGTGAATCTGAGGTTAACCTGACTCTTTGTGGTTCCATTCTGATTTCTCCCACGTCGTGTTTATGTTTTGCAAAAATATCATCATAACTTTTTAAAATTTCTTTTAAGTCCTCATTTTGTATTTTGTTCTCATTTTTTATTCTTTCGTCGATATTGACCTGGTAATGTGTGCACACATTACCTAGTACTATCTTCGAATCATTTGAAATTTTTGGACCTTCTTTCTTTTTCCTATTTTTCCTTTTCTTTTTATTTTTGTTATCCTTAACATTATCTTTTTCAATGTTTACTTTTACTGAAACATCTTTAACTTTTATTTTTTCAAAATGTTTACTTTTATTGAAACATCTTAAACTTCTATTTTTTTCAAAATGTTTACTTTTATTGAAACATCTTAAACTTTTATTTTTTTCACCATTTTTAACCCTAACACTTTGAGAATTTTGCTGTCTAATGTGCAAAGATAAGTTGTCACTGTTAGAATTAGCAGAGGTGATCAATCTCTTACCAAATTGAGTAACAACTGGCCCGACACAGTCAATAGACAAACAAAAATCCTTGCAAGTCTGCAACCCTAGTAAAGCATATGGTAAATCAGTATCAATTATAAAAAACTTAGCTGATTTAATAATTTCGCCTATCTTAAGGGGAAACTCACAAATTTTGTTAAGTGTTAATTGTCCTTTCGTTTGGATAACATTTAATTCCTCACATTTTTTAATAGGAATTTTTAGTTTTGACACAAGGTCTTTTGGTATTATATTCAATGTTGACCCGGTATCAACATTCAATAATATCTCTTTTTTTACATTTTCATTTTGTTTTGGTTTTGGACGTCCATTTAAGTATTTTTTTTCCACTTTATATCCATTTAGGTATTTATTTTCCACTTGATATCCATTTAGGTATTTATTTTCCACTTGATATCCGGATATTATTAATTGCTATTGTTTATTTGTCATATTTTGAACGTTCATTTCAACAACATTAGGGTTGTTTACACACGAGGAGCCCATGTGAAACTGATTCAAAAATCCTTTCTTCGAACAGTATTTACACTGATTTATTGGGATCTCCTGTGTTGTATGATGTATTTTGGGTTTTGTCACATTCGGGGTTACACTTTTATTTTTAGGACAAGCCGGAGCTTTATGTCCTGGTGCATTACATTTAAAGCACCTAATGTCATATTTAGGGTTTTCCATTTTCTTCATGTATGGTCCCTTGTTATTTTGAAATTTATTTTTATCTAAGTCACTTTTAATTTTTTCATAGATTTTAAGTTTTTGTTTAAATTCAAAAAGATTATTGGCTCCATAAAGAATTGATTTATTATTTGTTTGGTCTGGTATTCCTTGAATCATGTAAGTGATTAGAGCTAAGTCATCAATATCACTTTGAGTGGCAATTTCTTTCATTTTAAGGAAATACTCTTGAAGAGTTTCATTATATCTTTGCTTTCTTTTTTGCAACATTGCATGTATTTCTGCACTATTACAATCAAATCCAAACTCTTCAAGCAAAAGATTTTTTAATTTTTCATATGAATTTAAACAACTTTCACTTCTTATTAATGTTAAGGCATTACCCTTTAAACATCTTTTCGCAAATAAAAATTTTTGCATATCAGATAATTTAAATAAATTGGAATGAGTTTCAAAATTTTCAAACCAAGAATTAATATTTTCGTGTTTTTCTCCTTTAAACATAGGAGTAACTGCTTCAATATCCGAAAAATTTACTATTAATTTAGTTTCTGTTTCTCTATTCTTTATATCCTTGCTAGAATTTTGACTATAGGATGCCATATCTTTATCAGTATAAACATGAGTTTGTATTTCTTTATCAACGTATATTTTAGTATTTAAACTAACTTGCGTAAATTGACTTACACAAGTTTTAATTGGTAAATGTGATTCAAAATCAGTTTGAGTTTGTTTACATTGAAACTGATTAGTTTCATCCTCATCTTCAGAGGGATTTTCCATTACTATCGAATTTTTTAAGATATCAAAATCACATAAACAAGTTAAAATGTGCTTTGCAATTTCATCTTTATTTCCTTCACTGGAAATATTTAAAATGTCTGAAATTTTAACTAATTCCGAAAAATTGAAAGTATTACAAATTTCTTGTAATTTGTTTGAAAATTCTTCATCGCTAGGTTCAAAAGAAAATTCTGAAAAATTTAGAATTTTGTTACGGTTTAATCTAGAAAAATCATTAGGAAACAAAAGTTTAAATAATAACTTAATTTTGTTTGCCGTCACTAATTTAATTGACGTTTGAATCACATTTATTTCTTTCAAAAACATTTTAAATGCACGATAAAAAACAATATTATATCATCATTTAAAAAAAAAGCAATATAAATACAAGAAATGCAATCTAACTATTCATAATAAAATATACTCAGTTATTCATAATGAAAATTTTAAAACACTACTCATCTCCGATATCGATAAACTATTCAATCATGCTAGTGAGAAAGAAACATAAGAGGATAAAAAAAAATATATCTACAGTACTTTCTTTCCATTTTCCACACAGTGTCCTTTGACCTTCATGATTGTGAAGAGAAGAAGTAAACAATTTTATTATTGCACTTCATGAATATTCATGATTAAGATTCGCGCACATTCACTTTTGTTTTCACAATTTGAGCACTACGGAATTGTAGGGTCATCAGTCATTTCCAGATTGGACACTGTAGGGTCATCTCGATCAACACTATGGGTTTCAGAGAGGCATGTGACGAGCTCGAGCCAACGTCAGCATTCTCACTGCGATGAGGTGTACAGGTAGTGAACTCAATCCTTTCTTCCTTCATTATTTTTTTCACTGCAGAATAGGCAACTCTTTCTTTCGTCCTTCGTCCCCCGGGATGAGGTTTTATCAACGTTGTAGTCAGCCGGAAAATAGATAACAATGGTTTCCTCAGCAAGTAAACATCCTGGCGTCTTGTAATAACAGAGCTTCATCTCTGTTATCAGTGGTGTATTTAGCTTTAATAATGCAGTCGTGAGCCATGTTACACACAAAAAATCTTTATTAATGGTAGTAGGCTGGTATCAATAATAATTCACATCCACACTCCGCAAGGGAGGGGGTGGACAAGACTTTGGACAATTCCGGAACAACTTATTCAGGTTCAGAACATGATGAAAAAGCCATGCGAAAAGCATTGCTCTCGCTTTTATACTAACACAGATTTGAGTAAACAGGCACAGTCGTTGGCATTCTTGTATCCTTACGCATTAAGGAAAATCATTTCATGCTTCCTTATATGGAAGTAAAAGGGGGAGAGATTCTATAAATAACTCAATCGTATGTTTATCAGCCTTGACTTCCCAAAATAGAATCTCTCTACGCTTATTCTTTAACAAAGACATTTTATTAAAACGAAAGAGATTTAATTCTTTTATTAATACAAAAGTATTATACTTTTTGTATTACATATATATATATATATATATATATATATATATATATATATATATATATATATATATATATATATATATATATCTGCTGATTTTAACACTTTGTGGGGTTTAAATAAAAAAATTAAGTGAAGCAGAGAATTTTTTCCATCGTATGTAAATGCACTAAAAAGTGATATTTTTTTCTTTTAGATTTTTCAAAATAAAAAGTGGTTGATTTAAACCTGCCATGTTTAAGAGATAAGAACTATTACAATTTTAGTGGTTTATAGTATAGATGGTATTATTATTTTACCATCGCTGCCTGGAAGGGTTAAATTTTTAAACAATATGTGTAACCAAAATTCATATTACCTTTTCCCCACTAAATTGTCACTGTCACAGTTCCTCCTCACCTAGTGTGTCATCATTTGTGAATGGCCCCTTACAAACTTCTTTGCCAATCTATTGATTCAGCTGTTTTACTAAGTCATTGATTAGATGCTTCATTTTACTTGTTTTATTCACTTAGTCATTTATATACGCACACGCAATCGTTGATTCAGTTGTCCATTCTTCAAATCGAAGCGATTTCGTATACTGCTCTATACGACTACACAGCTTATAAATAATGTCCCCAGTGGTAGACCGATCATGATTTAGAGCCATTGATGTCTGGCTAACCAGAGGAGGTGTTCGTGATTTTCTACTTAACGAAACGCAAATCCTGTGCCTTCCAGTGGTCTTTTAAAATTGTTATATTTGAAATTCACCTGAGACCACATTTTCCCAAATGTTTTAAATTCTCCCTTCTCCCTTTTGTTTATTGGAATTACATGTATATGCAGGCTTGTGTGCTATATTTAGGCTTATAAACCTTTGTCAAATAGAAGAACACATAGCACAATGCAGAGAAGGACAGTACGAAGATACAACCAGAGGGTGACAGCGGGATTCAGAGCAGCTTTCTTCACACTTTGCTCAGCGTTTGGCGGGCGAAATCGCTCGGCCAATGAGAACCCTTCCTTCTCTTCCATAACATATTTTTTTTTACATGTGTTTGAGTAACTAAAATATTATTGGTGGTCAGGAATTTTTCATGTTAACCTTTTTAACGCGGGCCAAGTGGCCGAGCGGTCAGCGTGCCTGACTGTGAAGCCAATGGTTGCGGGTTCGAGTCCCGCGCATGGATGTTTCTCTTTGTGTTGTTCTCTGTTGTGTGATGTGTGAATGTGGCCCACTCTATAAACGGATATAAGTGTGGCGTGGGTAATGTTACTCGCCTCCGTGACTTAGGTTCACAGGAGCCCAAAGGTTAAGTTCACTGGGTAACGATAAATGAGCAACATTTCCGGCATCTACCGAGGGGAAGAAGAAATGTTGAGTGCCTGCCCGTTAAAAAAAACTTTTTTTAGTTCATGAAATACATTTTATGACAAAAATTTGTATACCGCTGTAATAACTGGCTTTGTAACCGGACTGTGTAACTGGCTTTGAATCAGAAAAGTTCTGGGTTCGAATCCCGGGCAAGGCATGGATGTCCTTTCATTCTCTGTACTATCTGTTCTTACTGTGGGAGCAACCTAATATAGTGCCCCTGCAAGAGTGGTCAACAAATCTGCTTTGTAAATACCTGAATTGACGGAATATTAACTCAGGAGGGCATTGGAAATTAAAAAAATAATAAGTTTGAGAAATCACTGGATCTGGGTCAGTTTTACTAAAACTGGAATTCTTGAAATCTGGGTTAGTTTTACTCAAAAATTTTCTCCCGGAGACATAGTTTTTTCAAAGTTTGATTTAAAGAGTTCTCTTATCTGAAGAGTTAGGTACCAAACTTTCAAGGTTATGGAATTAAATATTGACATCGCTGTTCGACACCGGGGATAAAATAAAACAACGCAATATTTTTTTTTATTTAAGGAAAAAAAACTCTTTTAAATTGCAGAAATTATCACGTTTAAAAGAAATCCTATGTCAGCAAAAGGGTTGTTGTTATTGTCGTAAAACATTAAGGCACTGGAGGTGTGATTGTTTTCCAGTGGCGCCATGTATTTCCGTGAATTAGACTTCTGCACACCCATACGTCACATCCGTTTATAGATAGGATACATTCATACATCTATTAATTTATCCACAGATCCTAATTTTAGCGTGAACTAGAGAACGATCAATCACCAATCCATTACTCTCAGAGGCGTAATTAGTTATGGGAACATGGAAGACTTTGTGACCCGACAGATTTAACCCGTCACCATTTACTAATCGGTCGGCTGGCTTCGAACTCTCAATATCACGCACGTGAGTCCAGCGCCCTACTGACCAGGTAATTTCGGCCTTGCAAAAGTGTTTCTCTTCGCTTATTTTTGCTGATAATGCAAAAGGAAGTTTCAAAACTAAAAAAAATGAACGCTTTCAATTTTAAAAACTTTGATTTTTATAATTAGTACAGAAGGCACTGGTTTAAAATGGACGAAGCTTTACTTGATAGTTATTTATAACTAAACTGTTACAACTCACAATAGTCATTAAGAATAGCTAACTATTCTCTAAAAAGCTGTATTTCACAGTTTTCGAAGAATTGCCGCGCGCTTACAATGGTGTAAGTGACAGTTAAATATTATTTCGGGTGTTAAGGGTTAATGATATTTACTTTAGCTTCCAGTTATGTTCTTGTGAATTTAAGCGTTAATCTCATCTGTTGAGTATCAAAACAATTTGAGAAAAACCTTGGTTTTTTCCCCCCTTCAAATATTCATAATGAAGCATTTTTTTATGCAAATGTCATAGTGATTTATTTCAAACTTAATACATAATGTAAAATAAACTAAATCTGCATACAAGGACAGAAAAAAAAAATGAATAGGTATATTATATTTTTCGAAAGGATAGAATTTTTTTCCCGATGCAATTTTGAAAAAGCGCATGTCCGACATCTGATAAAGAGAGCTTGTCGCGAATCAATATCCGCTTTCGTACAAAAAGCAACCGCACATAAAATCAATGTCTATAAAAATTCAGTATTTGGCGACTGCCAATCCTCTTTCTGTTGACAGTTTTCTATTTCTAGTAACATAAATAAACAAAGTATACTCCCTGGGAGTATTGATTGACATAGAGACCTACGTTTAACAACAGCTTCAATTTGTTTTCACCCTTTAAAATTTAAATAGGATTTCTCGCTACAATAAATATATATCACGAATTAAATTTACGAAATTTATTCGTTAAATATATGTCTAAATGTATTCGCCAAATATATATTGGTTGCTACATGCACTACAAATTTAATTTACGAAATTTAAATAGGATTGGTTGCTACAATAATTATATATTACAAATTAAATTTACGAAATTTATTCGCTGAAAATATATCTAAATGTATTCGCTAAATATATATTGGTTGCTACATGCATTACAAATTAAATTTGCGAAACTTAAATAGGATTGGTTGCTACAATAAATATATATTACAAATTAAATTTACGAAATTTATTCGCTAAAAATGTATCTAAATGTATTCGCTAAATATATATGCATTACAAACTTAATTTACGAAATTTAACCCACTGACGGTTATGCACGTATAAAGTCGTATTTTAACCTGCAGTCTTCACTGCATGGCAAAACCGGTTTTCCCATGTTAATAGATAGGGGAACTGCGTGTAGGGGAGAAACATTCTCCCAATTTCGCCCATTTCCGTAACCGCCAGTGGGTTAAATAGGATTGGTTGCTACAATAAATATATATTACAAATTAAATTTACGAAATTTATTCGCTAAATTATATTGGTTGCTACATGCATTACAAATTAAATTTGTGAAACTTAAATAGGATTGGTTGCTACAATAAATATATATTACAAATTAAATTTACGAAATTTATTACTCTAAATATATATCTAAATGTATTCGCTAAACATATATTGGTTGCTACAATAAATATACATTACAAATTAAATTTACTAAAATTTTTTCGGTAAATATATAGTGGTTGCTACATTAAATATGTATTACGAAATAAATTTACGAAATTTTAATAGGATTGGTTGCTACAATAGACATATATTACAAATTAAATTTACGAAATTTATTCGCTAAATATATATCTAAATTTATTCGCTAAATATATATCGGTTGCTACAATAAATATATATTACAAATTAAATTTGCGAAATTTAAATAGGATAGGTTGATACAATTAATATATATTACAAATTAAATTTACGAAATTTATTCGCTTAATATATATTGGTTGCTACAATAAATATATACTACAAATCAAATTTACGAAATTTATTCACTTTCGC
Organism: Parasteatoda lunata; assembly: GCA_949128135.1. Classification (NCBI taxonomy): domain Eukaryota; kingdom Metazoa; phylum Arthropoda; class Arachnida; order Araneae; family Theridiidae; genus Parasteatoda; species Parasteatoda lunata. The sequence continues at coordinate 83,198,510 of OX421979.1, read as the reverse complement.
TCTCTCTCTCTCTCTATATATATATATATATATATATGTTGCTACAACAAACATATGTTACAAATTAAATTTATGAAATTTAAATAGGATTTGGTTGCTACAATAGATATATAATACAAATTAAATTAACGAAATTTATTCGCTAAGTATATATTGGTTGCTATAATAAATATAAATTACAAATAAAATTTACGAAATATATTCGCTAAATATAATATCATTCTTTTTATGTGCGAGTTCAAAATATCGGCTAATTCTAACTAAGAGCATTATGTGGTCTAGAATACATTATTTAAGCTTTTCTTTTTAAATTACTTGTATTTTATTAAATTGGCAGGGCTGCCAACTTTCTACGCTTTCTGTAAACATTTATTCTAGTGGTACCTAAGTTAATATATTAATTTATTATTGTTTATTCATTTGAACTTATTTTCCACGCCACTACATATAAATGATTTAAAAATTCATATGCAACTGCACTTTGTTCTTGGTGAGGCTAAAATGTTAGCAAAGTTTCCAAAAATATTGAAAGTTTTGGCTTTTTAATGTTTACAACTCTATAAAATATTTTGCTAAAAGAGTAGTAGTTTTCAGGTCTGGTTTTGGGACCGCTGTATCAGTAATTAAAATGTAACACTTAACACTATGCGGTCCGCATATATTTAGTGATAAGTTTACTATGTAACCGGTGTTTATTTTTGTTAAAACCACCTCAGCGTGTGGTGCCTAGTGGTAGCGAAATTTAAGTTACTTTTAGTTTAGTCTTTTTCATTATAAGTAATTTTTTCACCACTAAATATCAAAAATTATAAGTATAATATAAAATGCAACGTTAAAGCATCAAACTACTGGTTACTATATTAAAAAGTAAGCGTAAACTATCTTTATTTAACGAATTTTAGTATATAATTTGCTACCACTTTATTAAAACTATTCCAGTAAGCGGAGCAGTTGGCATCCCTGTACTCTATGGTCACTTGACAAAATGTCACATGAATATCAGGTTGCAACGCGCGACATCTATGTGTTGTCACCGGCCACTAACGTTTGGCTTGGACATGGCACCAACGTGTTGTCACCGGCTGTTAGTGTATGGCTTGCGTATGGCACCAGCGTGTTGTCACCGGCAGCTAACGTTTGGTTTTCACGTGACAACACGTTGGTGTCACCGGACATGTAAGTGTTTAAGGACGAATAAAAGTATTAGAAAACTATATAATATATAAAGCCTGTACTTAATACTGTGATTAATTTATGTTTTTACTCTTTGAAATTAATTTTATTAAATGTTAAGTGTGGTATAGCTCAATATTATTTTAAAACATTCTTGGTGTGGGGTTGTCATAATGTTTAAAAAAATTTTTTTAAGACCCTATTATATTAACGAAAATTTTTTGGGACCTCATTATATTAACGAAATGTGTGGGATCACGTTATATTAACGAAAATTTTGTGGGAGCCCATTATGTTAAGAAAAATTTTGTGGGACCCCATTTTTTTAACAAACATTTTGTGGGACCCCACTATATAAACAAAAGTTTTGTGGGACCCCATTTTATTAACGAGAATTTTGTGGGGCGCCATTATATTAACGAGAATTTTGTGACACCCCGTGAGCATTGCGTAATTCTGACAAAAGTGTAAGTGAAACTGTCAGTTTCGTCACTTGTACTGTAATTTACTACTACAGTCTTAGGTCACTAACTTCAATTTATAATTTTAATATATGTGAACATTTTAAATAAAAATAAAGTTTAAAAATATAATTCAATAATAATAAAAAAAAAAAAACTCATTTACTTGGGTAAATTGGGATTGTGAAAAAATACTTGGTAATAGTAAAATTATAATGATAAGTTAAAGAAATGTCAATATTGCCAAATTTTTGGCGACCCCTGCGGCAGGTACCGAGAACCCAATAGCAGCCCCAAATTTTCAGGAATTCTTGTATAGATAAATATTGCACTTGCACTTAAACTCAATCTAAGATATGATTTGTAACAACAAAGACTTGAATTCTTTTCTAATCCAAACTAGTATACATTTTTGTCATAAATATTTCGCAGTAACTACGATTTTATTGTTAGCTAATTCTTCTTAATAAATTATAATATATTAATAAATTATTTTATTATGGTCAAAATCCATCCCGATGTAGTTTCTACTGTGCTTTTGTTATGTGAGTAATGATAAGTGAGATATTGCCATTAAATTAAATGAAATCATTATTATCGCTTGTAATTGAAACATCTCAGAGAAGTTAGTGACTATCATAAATTGTTTAAACAATAAGGAAAAGTTATTTTCATTATCATGCTTTATGAAAAATGTCATTGTTTTTTTTCCTTCAGTAATTGTGGCTTTTATAATATATCAGGGAATTAAAAAAAAATATATATATTTGCTTTTATTTAATTTTTTATAAATCATGATATGGTGAGTCACTAACGCTAAAACGCGTCTCACGAAACTGATGTTAAAAATCTCTCTTGATAAAAAAAAAAAAAAAAAAAAAAAAAAAAAAAAAATCTATACTTTTTTTACTTGAACATGCAATATTTTTTTATTATAATATTATGGGTTATATTCTCGCATTTTATTGGGTGGGTGTTTAACCTTAAATTATTTCATTCTTCGCATTTTGTAAATAATCACCACAGTAAAAAATAATTAAAAATCATGTAATCCGTTATCAAAAAAAAAGAAAAAAAAAGAAAAAAAAAAAAGAAAAGAAATCGACAACGAAATCACGCGAATCGGACTCATCAAAAAAGGTTTGCATGAATGCATAATAAATAATTATAATATCGTATAAAAAAATATAGAATTTAAAAACTATTGAGAAATCAATAGCTTCCAAAAACTAGATATTTTCATTTCCACAAAATGTAAATACTCAAATGCGTGATTCGGACGTTCCATATTGTTTGAAATATATCGAGATATTTAATAACCACGCATAATTCAATATTATTAACTACCGAAAATACAATCGGAACATTGCGTTGATTTACGATACTAACGGCGTAAATTAAGCGAGTCAGAAAGTGATTATCTAAATGCATAGTTTAAATATTGCATGCAAATTTCTGTAGAAAAGAAAACTAACATTTTTTTACTTTTCAAAAGAAAAATCTTTCTGCGAGGTCTGTAACGTTCTGCGACAATGTCGCCGTGTTGCTGCGATTCTGCGACGGGGGAATTGATTTTGAAATTAAGATTATAATCTGCCTTTGAAAAAAAATATAACTAAAAAAAATTTACGTTATTTCTATGAAAACCTAAACTGAGTGATCGTGAATACCACTGTAATTTTACATGACTCGCCTGTCTGAAATAACTACCAACTAAATTTGCAGGTATTAGACAGCTTTTGCTACTTTTTTAAAAGTTTTAACCTAACATATAGGAATAAAGTGGTGAATTGTATAAGCTTACGAATTGTTTAGAAATAGTGGTGGATTAAAATCTACTAAATTGAATTCATTAAACCAAGAATCCCAACTAATAAACTACCACTTGAAAATATTTATTCGCTTTCCGGAGCATGTTGGCATCTCTGTGTATATAAATAAAACTATTTTTGTGTATCCTATATTGCATTAATTTCTTCAAACCATTTTAGCAACGATAATAATATAAAAAAATAAAACATTTACTCGAATTATGTGTTTCTAATAATCTTGGCTTCACCGGTGACCCCCGCGGCGCTACGGACAAACTCAGTACCGGTCACCGGTGACCCTCATGGCTTCCAACTTGTTAACCTTACTTTATTTTCAAGTGAAATAAAATTCGAAGGCTACTTTGTGTTTCTAAAAATTTTAAATTTTTATATGGTTTGCGAATGTTCTTTTCGCTTAGTTTCTGAATTTATCAAATTAAAAAAAAAAAAAAAATTTCGTATATATTTTTTTCTCTTGCAAAGAACAATAACATAGCCAAATTTTATAAAAAAATAAAATAAATAAAAGAAATGACACAAAAAGACCGAGAATTACTTACCATCGTTCAAAAATGTTAGTAAATTATAAATATCTGTGCTACAACTGATGAACTGAATTCCAAAAATTGAATTGAAATTAAAACCTCAACAACGTTATTAGTTACCACTTTTTATTTTTTTCCCAGACTATGGCCTGCTTATGCTATGCAACTGATTGCGGTCGAACAGTTCTTGTTTATTGCTTACAGCTCAAAAATGTTTGACCATACTTAAATAATGTAATAAAACGTAATGAACACTTATTAAAACTTGTTCTGCGTCTGACTGATCATGGGTTAGAGTCCCTTTACCATCAAGCTAACCGAGGGAGATGCTCAAGGTTTTCCTATCCATGTAACGCAAATACTGGTTAGTTCCATCAAAAAATCCTCCACGAAGGCAATTTTCTCCCAATACCAGGAGTTCCCTTGTCTTCTGGATTGGGTTCCAAATTGCAAGGATACAGAGTTGAACATCAGTAGTCGTAAAGCCATTAATTTTGGCGTCTGTTCAACGACGGTTATAAAATAAAAAACACTTATTAAAACTCCACAAACAAAACTTTTTTTGTGTGTGGAATTATGTTTAGATAATCAAATTATGTATTTGCTTGCTAAAATATTTCAATTAACTCAAAAAGCTCTCAAGATATAACAAAAAATAAAATTAACAATGGAGGGGTCCAAATTTTCGACCAAATCTAGAATTTTGGCCAAATTACTGAGGCCATAATTCCCAGATAACAGCTACCTTTTACTATAAGGGCTAGGTAATCCAAATCTTCCACAAAAAAAAAGTCTAAGAACGCTGGGAGCAAGTTTGATTTCATAACTATCAGACTGTCTGCACTCTCTAATCAGCAAATTTAGGGTTAGGTCCTCTAACCAATCATAAAAATTGAATCTTAGTACTTAGAAATCCTATAATTAGATCACCAGTTATTCGATATGTTCTTTTTAGTGCACTGCACTACATACAATTTAAATAACACATAAATAAAAGGTGACAAATATGTTTTCACCACTATGCATGATAAATATTGTTTTATTATAATTTTACAAATATTTTATCAATATGTGTTACCAGCGACCATGTGCCCGTCATAGCCACACTCGGGGACACTATCCAAGACACCCCAATCATGATAAGTAATACTAACTGGAATATCTTTCACAATATCTTAGCCCTCGATGATAATGATTATACCATAAATGACTTAAACGACATAGAGCCCACAATTCAGTTACTAACTGATAAAATACAGGCCGCACACTCAGATGCAACAAAAGTTATGGTTAACAAAAAGAATTACATGGCACTACCACAACACCTTAGAGAGGAAATAGGGTATAAAAATTACATAAGGAAAAGATGGCAGAAAAACGGTGACCCAAAAGATAAACAAGAACTTAACAAGCTAACAAAAATTCTAAAGAGAAAATGCCAAAAGTATAGAAATGACAACTGGAATGATAAAATAGCAGAACTATGCACCGAAAATCAGTCAATTTGGAGAATGGCAAAATCACTGAAATCATCTAATAATAGGACTGTTAACAAACCAATTGTTGACAATAATCGTAATATCTATAGCGATAAAGATAAACTCACAATCTTTGCAACACAATTGAGAACCAATTTAAACTTAACCAACATCCAACTGATGTTGATGAAGAAGATAATATAAATAATATCTATGATGATTATCAGAAACACAAAATCCCCGGCCCTATAGAAACAATCGACCAGGCGGACATAATCAACATTATAAACAAACTGAACAATAAGAAAGCGCCGGGTGAGGACAATGTTAATAATAAAATGATGAAGCATTTGACAATTAACAAAATCAACGCTTTATGCAACATCTACAATGCTTGTTTAGTGCATAACATCTTCCCAAACAACTGGAAGAATGCCACGATTATCTTAATAGCCAAGCGTGGGAAAGATAGCCGTATAGCAACCAACTTCAGACCAATAAGTCTCCTCCCAACTTTTGGGAAGATCCTTGAAAGACTACTGCTATGGAGGCTCATACCCCACATAAACTTCTTACCTGACCAGCAGTTTGGTTTTAGAAAAGATCTCTCAACCACCAAACAATTGATCAGACTAATAGATTTCATTAGCGATGGTTTATACAAGCACGAAACCACAGCCCTCCTTATGCTAGACGTGGCCAAAGCTTTTGACCGCGTCTGGCATAAGGCACTTATAACCAAACTTATTAAGCAAAAGGTCCCAAATGCTTTTATTAATATCATCGATTCATATCTAAAGAATAGGACCTTTCAAATTAAACTAAATGATAAGTTATCTGATAAGAAGCCAATAAATGCGGGAGTCCCCCAAGGAAGCATCCTTGGGCCTCTTCTGTATCTAATTTATACTAGTGACTTTCCCATAGCAAATGACCGCAACTATATGGTGGCTTTTTACGCCGATGATACGGCAATCGCCATTAGATCAATGAATCTTAATCACGCAGCTCAAAAGTTTAACGAGAACATGCCTATAATAGCAGAATGGTGCTCAAAAAATAAAATAGCAATTAATACAGACAAATCCAAACTTATGTTTATTAGAAGAAGGAAAAGAAGTAGACAGGTTACAAATAAAGTTTGCCTATTCTCCGATAATATCCCGGTCGTAAATAAAGCCGATTACCTGGGGCTCACCCTGAATCATAGACTTAACTGGAATGACCACGTTAGCAAAATCATTACAAAGTCACAAGCTGCTTTCGCCAGCATGCGACCCCTTCTGAACTCTAGCTCAAAACTACCATTAAATTTAAAAAGGCACCTTTACTTAAGTTGCATAAGACCGATTTTCACTTATGCATGTCCTGCATGGAACTGTGTCACCAACACCCAAATCAAGAAATTGGAAACATTGCAAAATAAATTCCTACGTAGAATCACTGGAGCCCCTTGGCACATCCCAAATAAATATATACGTAGAGACCTAAATATTGAGACAGTCAACGAATATATTAGCCTAATGAGCGCTAGCTTTTTTCATAGTGCTAACAACACAAATACTGTAAATTACAAGCATATTATGGACAAAGAACTTATCCAAGATAGTAGGAGCCTCAACCCTATTATTAACTTCCTGCTATCCGACGGTATACTCTCAAGAAGGTACAACAGATAAGGTTCTTCTCACACAAACATTCACAGCCATGACACTAGGCCTACAGCGAACCCGGGGAAGGAGCAACCCTGTAGGGTCCCATCTGGGCAAGCTGTAGGCCTATTAACTTCAGAACGATGAGCAACCCGGCACGAGCGGTGGACTGCCGGGACGGCCGGGTCGTCGTACTAACAGAGACTCACAGATGTAAATACTGTATATATTTCCCCTCAATATTCCAGACTTGTATTAATATTTTTATTGTACATATTTTGTAATTTTTAATTTCCTTGTTCAATTGTATATTCCTTATCCAATTTAATTTCATTAATCATGACTTGAGCTGCCCATGCAGATACTACGAGCCGCCCACTGCCTTGTACTCCTTCCTTTATCCTTTCCAATGCCAATTTTACCAGTCGCCCTAGGGCAGAATGTATCAGATGGAGAGGTCAAGTGCCCGCTGACGCGGGCAGGCACCTCACCAAATCCAGATCGTCGTCTATCAATATATGAGTCTGAAAATTTAAAACATTTTGCAAAGCATTTGCATACCTGCCAACATTCATTCTTTTCGAGAATGGATTTTCCGAATGGTAGTAAAATAATTACCGAAAAACTGTTTTACTCAAAATGATTTTATATTTTAACCAGGTTGAAATTTGCTATCGTTAGGACTAATCTGCTTATTATATATTTGTTGCAACTATTTAAATGTAGTGGTAGTCAAACTCATTTATAATTATTAATATAATTTAAAAAGGTTAGTGAAATAACATGAATTTTGCTAGCACTTTAAATATGAAAAAAAAAATCTTCCGGGAAAACCGGAAGAGTTGGCAGGTATGCATTTGCTAGTTAATAAACTAATTAGCGAGTGCTGAGAAAATATGAAACAAGTTAGGTTGCCACTAGGTATATATTGAAATACAGTGGGGGCCAAAAGTGTGGACATTTTTTGAAAGTTTCATGTTTTTCAACTTTGTGTGCTTGTAGAATATATTAATTTTCACTTAAATATCGATACAAACGTTTATATATCAAATTGAAGGTAATTTAATGTAGAATTTAATAATAAATACAGTATTACAATATCTGTTTTACAAAAAAAGTTATGCAACTAATAGTAAGATCTATCTTGGATTTGCATTTTTTTAAAGTGATACTTACACAATCAATACTTAGTAGGATAACCCTTATTTTTTAAGACAGCTTCACAGCGTCTTTTCATCGAGTGAACGAGTGTTTGGAGTTCATATTTCGTAATTACATGGTGCCAAGAATCAATTATAGCTTCAATAAGTTGTCTTTTATTTGACGGACGTTTTATTCGTACAAGATTTTTCAAACGCCGCCACAAATTTTCAATTGGATTAAGATCAGGGCTGTTTCCTGGCCATGGTAATATATCCATGCCTTTATTTTGAAACCATGCTTTGCATACATTTGCTGTGTGGCATAGAGCTGAATCCTGCCAAAAAATAAATGGTACGTTGTTGGGGAAGAGATCCCTGATGGAAGGTATCAATTTTGGTTTCAGGACAGTTTCGATGTATTTTTTGGAATTCAGGATGCCATCAATCACTTGAATTCGGCCACACCATCTGCAGACATACATGCCCAAATAATGACATTTGTTGGGTTTTTTGTAGTTGCATTAATGCAATCAGGATGAAGTGCTTCACCTACTCTACGTCTCACGTATTTTCTACCATCACTACCAAAGAGCGATATTTTACTCTCATCGCTCCAGATTACTTGCTTCCATTGATTTTCTGACCATTTAATGTATTCTTTTGCCCACTTAACTCGTTTTTCGCGTTGCCTTTGCTTTAAATATGGTTTTTTTCCTTGGAATTCTAGCTTGTAGTCCAAATCCTGATAACCTTCTTCTTATTGTTCTTGAACTTACTGCAATACCCGCTGCATTCATTTAACATATAATGGCATCTGATGAAATTTTTCTATCTTGAAGACATATCCCTTTAATTTTTCTATTGGCAGTAGCACTAGTGCATTTTTTCGGCCTGATTTGGCTTTACTTTCCACTGATTTCGTTTTTTCATAACGTAAACAGAACTTTTGTACACCAGAACAAGTCACTGAACCACCAACTTGTCTTACAATTTCAGCATAAGAGAGGCCATTTCCTCTCAATATGACAATTCGGCTTCTTTTTGTAGATGTCCAATTAGTTCTTCTTGTTGATGACATTGTTTAAAATTAGTTTAATTAAAAAAAGGACTTTAAATATTCAAAAACAGCAATACTCTATTTAATTGTACTAGTATGCATCATTCCGCAAAATATTTCCACAACAATAACTCTTTTACCATCCAAATAACCTAAACTATAGTTAGAGACATTTGATTGGCCCTAAGAACAGTGTTTATGATTGGCTAGTACGCTTTTATTACAAAACACGTCCTTATTCAAAACGATTTGTGTTTGTTTGTTCTACTAAAATGAGCATAACTTTTTTTGTAATACAGACAATTTAATTCTGTTTTTGTTATTGAATTTTACATTAAACTACCTTCAATTTGATATATAAACGTTTGTATTTAAGTGGAAATTAATATATTCTACGAGCACACAAATTTGAAAAACATGAAACTTTAAAAAAATGTCCACACTTTTGGCCACCACTGTATATAGAAATTTTTCGTAATAGTAGCTAGATTTTAATTGAATGAACAAAAGTAAAGAAAAGAAAAATATCCACACAATTTAAAAATAACGTAAGACCAATTGTCACTACATTAAAGTTACTTTATTTTCAGACAAAATCACTTTAAATCGATTGTATAGAATTTTATTTACGTAAAACTTTAAATATCTGGAGAGCAAATCTTCTTGAAAATTGGGGAGAAAGAGATAAATAATTCATTTTGTGTTAAAAAGAAAGCTATAACTTTCACGTGAAAATACAGTTAAGCGTTCCTAGCTGGATGTTATTTCCATAAAGATAAAACGTGAAGTTTCATAAGTCTAACCAAATTAATTCATTCCTGTAATTATGAGGCATATATGGCTCCTAATAATATTTAAATAAAATTAATCATCTGAGGAAACTAATAATGGGTGACACGGAGTACCTGGTCAATGAGGCCACCTCCGTAAATGATGAATTGTCTATTGAATCAATGCCTGTGTTATTAAGGCGTGATAGAGCATTCGCCTTCCAATGAGGTGAACCGGGTTCGAATCCCTGAGATGGCTGGTCGATACGAATCCGCATCCGGCTGGCACCGACCACAGTGCTAACGTGAAATATCCTCAGTGATAGAGTGATCATGGGTTACAGTCCTTTTACTGTCAGGCTAACCGTGGGAGGTTCTCGTGGATTTTCTCTCAATGCAACGCATATGCTGGTTAGTTTCATCAAAAAGTCCTCCACGAAAAGTTCTCCCAGTATTTGATCCAGGAGTTCCCTTGTCATCTGGATTGGGTTCCAATTTGCAAGGCTACAGAGTTGAAAATCAGTAGTCGTAAAGCCAAAAATTGGGTCTGGGGTTCAACGACGGTTATAAAATAAAAAACACTTATTAAAACTTGTTTTTTTTGTGTGGAATTATATTTAGATAAATTATATAATTGTTAGCTAAAATTTTTTAATTAACTCAAAAGCTCTAAGGAAACAGCAAAACACGCAAAAAGTAAAAAATTAAAAAAAAATTTCCGACCAAATCTGGAATTTTGGCCAAATTACTAAGGCCATAATTCCCAGATCATAGCTAAGTCTAATAACGCTGGGAGAAAGTTTGATTTCTTAACTATCAGACTGTCTGCGCTCACTAATTAGCATATTTAGGGTTAGGCCCTCTAACCACAACGATTGTGTTTTAATACTTGGAAATCCGATTATTAGATCACCAGTTATTCGATACGTTCTTTTTAGAGCACTGTACTAGATGCAATTTAAATAACACACAAATAAAAGATGACAAATTCGTTATCACCACTATATATTATAATATAATTTAATAATTATTTTAAAACTCATATGAGAAATATAGTGTGGAAAAATTTACTAAATTGTTAATTGAAGCATTTACTGATTAGCAAACTAATTGGCAAGTGTTGCGAAATGTAAAAATAGAGGCCTGGTTGCTCACAGTTACGTGTCCAAACATATTGGAATGGTAGTGAGATTTTATTTGAATGAACAAAAGTTAAAAAAAAAAGATATTAGTTCCAATAGTTTATAAATCACGTATAAATAATTATTTATACACTAAGTAATTTAATTTTCAGACAAAATCACTTTCAATCAACTGTCTAGAGTTTTCAAACTATAAATTTTCAGATAACTTTAAATATTCGGTAGAACAAATCTTCCTGAAAATAGAGGAGCAAGCGATAAAAAATTTATTTTGTGTTAAATAGAAGTTATTTTCTTCAAGTAAAAATACAGTTAATATCAACTTGCTGGGGGTTATTTCCATAAAGATGAAAACGTTAAGTTTCAAAAAGGTAACTCAATTAATTCATTCCTGTAATTATAAGGCATATATATAGCTCGCAATATTATTTAAAAAAAATTTAAGCTTCTATATTTCCATCTGAAACTTAATCTGTATTTCTATATGAACTTCGAATAATAATATTTTAAAACTTAAGCGGTAGTCAAATCTATAAAATATAAAATTAATCTAAGCATAATTACTCTACTGTTGTAAAGATTCGTAAAACTAATTTTTCCAGGAGTGCAAAATGTAGTGTGGTTGTAATAGTAGTCCGGAATAGTTAAAAAATGGTACATATTAAATAATATTGTAGTATGATTAGCACAAGGATTTGTTCTAAAGTATTGGTCAGAACATATCAAACGATTCTCTCTTCATGGCACACGGTATCATATATGAGATGAGTCTTTCTGACTCCAGCGGCACATGATCCCATGGACGTGATCTCAATTTACTCCTCTCGTATTACATCTCGTGTTAGTGCGTATACATATTCTTTAACACGCATACTTTCGGAGTTCGTAAACCTGGGATAGAGCGTTTCTTTCTACTTTCGCAGCTCCTGAACGGGTTAAATAATTTTCGTGTTTCAGTTCACCAGAATCTCATTCTATTGGTCAAATCTCTTAGAAATAGTTTACTTTCTATAAAATTTACATGCTTTTCTACTGTCATTTGAGAATGTACATTTCTTTTAGGTGTCTAAGTCTTAAAACAATAATTATTTAAGAAGTTGAAAATTTTTTCATTAATTTTTTGTTATAATTGTACAAGGTCTGGCTATTGATTTCCAGGACTGACGTAACTGTAGGAGAACAAAAAGCCGGAAGATGGCGCTAATGATTGCATATTGAAGAGCGTTTTCTTGCGCATGAGCAGTGCAATCGGCGCCATTCTGAAGTAAGTGGTTCTCGTGGAAAGGCGCATTAAAACGTAGGTCTTAAATTCCTGTTGTCGAAGTGAAAATGGAGCAAAGAATTATCATTAAATTTTGCTTCAAATTGGGCAAGACAGCTGCGGAAACCTACGAAATGTTAAAACAAGTTTACGGCGAGGAAGCATTATCCCTCTCAAAAACTTTAGAATGGTTTAAACTCTTTTGAGACGGGCGCAAAAGCGTGGATGATGGACACACAGGTCGGCCGCAGTCCGAACGCACGACGGAAGCAATTGAAAAAGTTCGGCGAGACGTGTCGGCGAATTTTGACGCAAGACCTAGTCAAACGCAAGATTTGTTCCAGATTCGTTCCTCATCATTTAAGTGACGAACAAAAGCAATTGAGACTGGACGCATGTGGCGAACTTATCGACACCGCTGATCCTGACCCTGCGCCCCTGGATAGGATAGTCACGGGAGACGAGTCTTGGTGTTATCAATATGACCCTGAAATCTAGAGTCAAAGCTCCAAATGGCGGTCTCCAAGTTCACCAAGGCAGAAAAAATTTCGATTTGAAAAGTTCAAGGTCAAGGTCATGTTAAGAGCTTTCTTCGATTGCGATGGACTCATTCATCATGAATTTCTTCCTCCTAACATGACTATCAATGGACAGTTCTACGCAGAAGTTCTTGACCGACATCGAAAACGAATTCGTAGAGTGAGGTCTCATTTTCAACAAAATGGGAGTTGACTGCTGCTACGTGACACTGCCCGCCCACACATTGCGTTGCCTGTGAGGCGATTCTTAGCCCAGCATGGTGTCGTTGAGATGTAGCATCCACCATACTTACCAGACCTTGCACCCGCAGACTTTTTCCTGTTTCCTAAGCCGAAAAACTCGCTGAAGGGAACGAGATTTCAGGGTGTTGAAGCCATCAAGAAAACTGTAACGGCACTATTAAAGAGCATTCCAAAAGAAGTCTTTAAAACTTCTTTCCAAAATTTGTACGGCCGAGCACAGACGTGCATTGCGGCTGATAGGGATTACTTCGAATCATATTAAATTGCCATGTGTTCAACTTTTTTTTCTTCTGAGTTATTCCATGAGTCCTGGTAATTAATAGCCGGACCTTGTAGTATGGAAATACTGTACTCCAGAAAAGGAAAGAAAAAAAGTAAAGTACTAGGAAAGATAAAAAAAAGAAGAAAAACAACTGTTCACTCTTTGTAACTTTCAATAAGACTTTACTTTAGGATTTTCATTTTATAAAGTACTATGATATATTCTGAAAGAATTTATTATATATGTTGAAGCCAAGGAAGAAAATCCAGTTCTTGACAAACACTTGCCATTATTGCGAAATGCATCAGGCTAATTTTATTAGCCTCTATTTAGGCCTTAAGAAAAGCCTAAGAGGAAAATCCAGCTCTTGACAAACAGCTCTCGTTATTGCGAAATGCATCAGGCTAATTTGATTAGCCTTCATTTAGGCTTTTAGGGCAAATACTGTTTAGGCTTTTTGCATTGAACCAAGGTAACTGGATTAATAAGAAAAGATATTGAATATTCAATCACCCTGACTTATTCCTGACCGTTTGTGGAAAACCCGATCGTTTTAGGAAAATTAGAAATTAGCATTCATTGCTGATAATATTCATTAGAAAATGACATTCATTGCTAATGACATTCATTAAAAAATAGCATTATTGCTGATAACTTTCAATGGGCTACTGGAGATGGACACGTGGAATAAATCAACAGCAACAATAAGAAAATCGCAGTCACGGCTGATAACATTATTTTAAAAATCACATTTATTGCTGATAACATTCATTAGAAAGTTAATTAGATAATTAGAAAACTTATCATTCATGGATGAATTTGCCTGATTTAAGGCGATAAGATTAATATAATGAACATTACAATATATCTTATGAAGTGCACTGCAATACATCTCAATGAATTTTAGGGAGTTTGAATACATCTGCGTACATTTTTTAATTAGGTCTATAATATATTTTCTGATTTTAACAAGCCTAAAAATTATCACGATGAATGGAAAATAGGCGGAAAATCCAAATTTGCCGGGTGCAAAAGAAAATGACGACGGTATTTTTTAAAAACCGGAGTTTTATATTACCATATAATAAGGTTTGCAAGTTTATAGTAAAGAAGAAAGGCTAAAATTTATGGCAGATTTGCAAGAAATTTGGAAAATTTCATTGGCACTGAATTGAGAGGGTATGAAATAAAAGGGTATAAAAAAGCTGGGAAAATATCTCTTTTAATTTTACGCAATATTGATTTTCTTATTGAAATGCAGAGAATTCTGTATAAAATATCGTTCATTGTTCAATTATTCATGTTTATCGTTTCCGTTGTTCATCAAAAATCATTTATCGACATTTTCACGTGTTTTTCAATACAAATAAATCAATAGTTCCCAAATTTCCTTGCCCCAGTGCAATAGTCTGCACAATATCAATTTTTAAATTCTGTAATTTCGAAAAGTATGTTTTTAATGATACACCGTAGTATAATTCAAACCATAATTTTTTAATAAGCTTTGAATTACGTTTGACGTTGTCTAGGCATTTGACGTTTTTTACATCCCACCGAAAAAAAAAAAAGGAAATTTAGACCCACTCCTGGAGAATTAAATGTTTTCACTTTCATTCAAAATCTTTATGATAAATACACGTGAGCACAGTAACAACTTTTTCGATTCGAAATTCTAAAATTTCGAAAAACTATTTTGAGTGAAATTCTAGAAAATATTTATTTTAAGCTATTGAATTCCTAATTTCCAATAAATTCTTTTCAACAATCAACAGGAATTAAAATAAGACAAACAGAAGACGGTCATTAAGCTAAATGTCAGGGGATCAGAGTAAAAGGTTCTAACCATCCCTAAAATGTTCGAACTATAATAATAATAAAATAACATGAAATCATTTCCAAACCATTCTAAGCTTTTAAGTAGAAACACTAATTGCTTTCCTTTTGAAAACGGTATTCTCGAATATCATTCACTCTTCAACTCGTTTAATTAGCTTTTCAAAACTCAAATCACATTATTTCTGTTTTGTTTTTATTCAGGGAACATTCATTAAATTCGAATGGCAATTATTTTCCGCTTGATTTTAAAAAATGCAATAAAATCATATTCTTCCTTCGCGTGTCGTTAGTTGTCATAGGAAACGGCGATTTTTGAAGTGAAAATTTCGGATGTAAAAAAAAAAAAAAAATTAAATTGATATGGAATTTTTTTTGTTGAAAATTACGTAAATTGTTAGGCCTATTTTTGAAAGTTTTGCCGTGTAAAATCTTCCAAAACATTTGCTGTTAAAAGGAAGATTGTTCACATATAGATAGTATAAAAGAGTTTTGATTATTTCGTCCAACCCTGTGACTCTAGAGTTATGAATGTGAAATGTGCAAAAACGGAAACTTACATTAAAATGCTTTTAGGAACGGAAATTTACGAAAATTTACATTAATAAACGGAAATTTACATTAAAGTGCTCTTAGTTTTAGTTTATTAGAATTTTGGTTCATATTTTCCAAGTTGCAATGATCCTCTGTGTTTTAAAAGTCATAATTTAAAATTCGACAAAAAAGTACTTTTATACAGAGAAAAAAAAAAGAAAGAGTTAGCATGATTTAATTAGCATATTAAAGGTTGTGCTGGAACCACATCAATATTGCATCTTAATGTGTTTGAAAATATTCCCATTAGACCAAATGTTATTTAGTACGTATTATATATTTTTTATTTACTCTGTTTCTGAAATGTGCAGATGAAAAATTTGTTATTTACTACTTTATATGATGAAAATTTGTTTTATAAACAATCCTTAAACCGTTGTAGTCAATGCTATGTAACATAAAATACCAGATTAATTGACGTTCTTATTTATAGTAAAACGCATTGGTAAGAGACGAGAGGTGAAAGAAATTTATACCCAACCTAACATTTCAGCTTTCGTGTCGGACTTTTTTTTTCTAGTGATGGTAAATTATCATTTAAATGGTCGAATGTAAACAGAGATCTTGTTTACGAGAAAACTCATAAAGCATGCATGGGAGATTTTCAAGACTTCAATCTAGTTATTTAAATTCTTTTGAATCAAACGAAGTATCAAAGAGTAAAGTTTGCTATTGTTTAAAAGTGTGAAAATAAAATGGAGATCAATCTTTCGATAATAATACATGAATACTCTTTTACTTCCACCCCCTCATTACATTCCACCCCCTCATAGAAACACCACAAAGATCAAGCTAAAGATGAATGGAAAAAGGGCCGCAAGCGGCCTCAGGTGCCCAGGTATTTAATACAGTTCAGTTCTCTCGATATTAACACGTTGAGCGCCGCGTCAGCCATCGGTGGCTGACACTGGACTTTCCATTTAGGCCGCGTCAACCACCGGTAGCTGACACTGAAATTACATTTAGGCCGTGTCAACCACCGGTGGCTGACACTGAAATTGTATTTAGGTCGCGTCAACCACCGGTGACTGACACTGAAATTACATTTAGACTGCGTCTGCCACCGCTTGCTGACACTGACCTTTCACATAGGCCGCGAAAAACGGCTGGCTGAAAGCGTATAACATGATATAGAACTATAAAGTTTACACTCTCTTATGGAATTGCAGAAAATTTCTTCAAAATTTACTTAATTATTGTGGTTCTTGGTTTAATAAATTCAATTTAGTAGATTTTTATCCACCACTATTTTTTAACAATTCGTATAATTCACCACTTTTTTCAGATGTGTCATGCTAAACCTTTCATAAACTAGCAAAATCTGTCAATATTTGCAAATTTAGTTTGTAGTTATTTAATGTGTGGCCAGACGAGCAAGCCATGTAAAATTAGAGTGGCGTTCAACGTGTTAAACAATACATCGTTTTATTTTGCTTTTGTTAAAGAAGAAAATAGGTTAGGTACTTTATTTACGTCGCGCTAGAACTGCACAATGGGCTATTGCAACGCCTCCTATAACTGAAAGCCTCCACACGGTTTTTTGTAGGTAGTCCGATCAGATCACTGTGAAGGATATCCACTTTCCGAACCAGTCATTTAATACAAAATCTAGTTAAAATAAGAAAGTGGTAGCAAATATATGACTAAAAATTCTTTTTATTTATGAATATTACTGGTTTGCTTTATTCACTTGTCAACCACTACAGATTCAATTCTCTAATATATATATGATAAATTTCTCTCGGTAAATTT
This sequence comes from Parasteatoda lunata, assembly GCA_949128135.1. NCBI lineage: Eukaryota > Metazoa > Arthropoda > Arachnida > Araneae > Theridiidae > Parasteatoda > Parasteatoda lunata. The sequence continues at coordinate 83,180,795 of OX421979.1, read as the reverse complement.
TATAAAAGGTTTTGGATTCATGCGCACAACTGGTTCCCTTTTTAAACAGTCTGCGCGGACTACTTACAAAGACCGTGTGGAGGCTTTTTGATGTAGGAGGTGATGGCTATTGGCGATGATCTGGAAAACATCCCTGAAGATGATCCGAAGACATGCCATCGCAATTTTGATCCTCTGCAGAGAGAATAGCTATTTGGTATTCTGACGACTTGTGCGTGAAGTCGAACACTTTACGGTAGAACATTTTAACGAGGACTGATACCGCGCACTCTCGGTCCCAACGCAGGCTGATCATAGTGATCACCCACCCGCTTATTGACCGCAACTAGTGATGCTTGACTTTGGTGTTCAACAATCTTGGTGTTCTACTACTTTACGTGTCTTTACTATCATTTCACTGCGGGACTAAACAACAAAAAAATTACTTTTGTAAATGTGATAAATTGTAAATTTAACCACATCAGTTTAAGTTATACAACAGTTTCTAGACTACATAAAAAAAACATAGAATTTAAAGTTAATAATATATTTTGATCGATAACAATATTAAATTAATAATAGATATAGGTATAATCTAATAATTAAAACTTCCGATTTAACGTTTTTCAGTACGTTTTTTTTGAGCTTTTATTTTTCCAGAAAGTGATTTCAAATTATGAACTTTAACCTTTATTTTTTCCCGATTCTTAAAAAAACAGGAAAACGTGGCTTCTTATTATCGCGCAAAATAAGCCATTCAATAGTTTTTCAGCATTTACTTACAACAGCCGACATTGATCGAAAAGAATAGCTATTATCGAAATCGATTATGTAGTCTGTATGTTTTTAACTTACCTATTATCGAGATTGGACCTGAAATCGACGAGTGACCAGTAATTATCTAGCAATCGGACGAAAAATAGATACTTTCTTTCCTGGGATAGACTTTCTTTTATATCTAGAAATAAATTGCTTTATATGATAATGGAATTTATAAATATTGATAGTATAAATTTCCCCTGACTTCAATTAGTGGACTTATTATATTTCTCTACTTGTTAGAGTTAAAGAGAGCTATTTGCATTTCTTTTATGCTGGACTCAAGTATGCCATGCACATATTTCAAGTTAGAGAAAAGTACAATTTGGCTTTTATACGCTTAATGTGATAACCATGTTACGATGAGTTTTACCTTCGGGAAACGTTAAATATACTATTAATCATCGTTATTTAATTTTCGCAGATAAACTGATGATTTTTATTTACTCTAAAAAGTATTCATTATATTTCTATTCATGTTAAATACGGCTTCGGGGAAATATAGCGCGTGATATTTCAGGATTTCAATGTTTTTTTCCCCCCCAAATAAATTATATTAGTGCAATTCTGTAATCAGTACATTTATGAAAGGTAACGTTTTTTTCTGAACTTTAAAAAAAAAAAAATTATTTTCGCTTTGTTTACTTTTTTCACATTATTACTACTGAATTGTTTTTCCGCCTTATCGAAATCAACTTTCGTCAGTTTAAAGAAATATATATAAAACTGATAACGATATTTTAATGCTTTTGTGACCATACTATAGATTATTTTTTTTAACGGAACTATATAATTGAATGTATATTCAGGCATGCTCTACTTTGTAAGAAAATTATTTTAAAAGTAAAGTAAAGCATTTCCGGAAAATCCCGTTCTGGGGCGGGGATGGCATGGAGGATAAGACTCCACAATGTCGTGTTCGACGGCATGATTGTGGCAGCGTCGTGAGCATTACGCACAGGCCGCTTTTACTTCCGAAACAAGCTGGGTGGGCTTCAAGCCGCCACTGAGGATCGAGCAATGACATTTCATGGGTGAAAGCGAGACGGAAAAGAGAAAAAGCTGGTAGCAAAACCATTTCAGTGTTAACTAGTTTTTGTGAGGAGTAAACTTATTCTCTTCAAACTATTCACCAATATCTACTTTTTCTTGGGAAAAAAACAGTTTTATATAAATGTTATAATTGTGTAAAAATTCTCGGTAGTTGCAGAAATTTAATTTTTCTTGAAATTGTTTTTTAGAATGAAACGACTTTCGTACCAGTTTTTACTCTTTTCCGTCTTGGTATATATAAACTTTCAGCCATGTGACAGGATGGCTGAAAGCCCTTATATAGCACGGAAAAGAGAAAAAACTGGTATTATATTATACGGAAAAGAGAAAAAACTGGTACGTAAGTCATTTCATTCCAGCATTTTTTTCGAAAAAAAATAAAGCATCTGTAACTATCAAGATTTCTTTTATAATTTTACCATATATATATAAAACTGCTTCTTTTCCAATATGAAGTAGATATTGTTGAATAGTTAAAAAAAAAAAAAAAAAAAAAAGAATAAGTAAACTCCTCCCAAAAAACTAGCTATAACCGAAAAGGTTTCACTACCAGCCTTTCTTATTTTCCGTCTCGCTTTCACCCCTGTGTGACAGCTCAATACCTTAACCACTGAGTCATTGCGGCTCCGAAAATTATTTCTAGTGGTATCAAAATTTGTCCTATTACACAAACCCCTAACGAACAGGAAAAGAGGTAGACCCAGGCTGAGATGGCTGGATTTAGTTGAGACTGATTTCCTTACTCTAAAGGAGAAAAACTGGCGAACAAGTGTCAAAAGTAGAGAGAAGTGGATTCGAATTCAAAGGAAGGCACTGGCCCACCCTGGGCTGTCTAGTCAGATATGATGATGATGATGGTATCAACATTTACTTATCCATGTATGATTCTTGATTTAATAAGGCGTTGTTTAGACGTTGTTTTCTTGGTAACCGCTGGTTTAGACGACCATTCCTGAAGGGTGTACAACAGTACTAGCTCTATCTGCTAGTATGAAGTTTAGAGGTACACCACCTGCCATCTTTTTGAAGTAACGAGGCGGTTTCTATATAGACAACGAATTTTTATATAAGTTCTTAACGATAGAAAAAACGTATTGCTGTTTTATATTAACCGTGTCATTTCGGAATCCATTCTTTACACAGTTGTTCATTTACTTTAGGGAACACGCGAAAAAATTATATTTTTTTCCTTTTGTTTTTCTATCAGAATTTTTGCAAGTTGCAATCGCGCAAACTGGCATTTCGTTAATAGTTTTAAATTTTTTGTAAATTCACTGCAAAAACTGAGGAAAGTCATTATAGAAAATAACAAATGTCTTAGAGTATGTCACAAAAAGAAATGCTCCAATATTAGTTAGAGCTAGTAAGGCCGAAAGCTCTGTTCTTGAAGTAAATGTGCGAGCTTTGCGCCAAAGTGACGTCACTAGAGAAAATCGGAGGATTGGCGCGGCGAGAGTTTCTTCAAAGGAGTGAATCAGCCCTTCTATTCTCTTTAGCCCTGGATATAACATCTTGTTTACTAAAATAAATATTTATAATGAAACACTACCACCACTTTTTTTTTGTAAAAAAAGTAAATAAGTCAAGACCTAATGCATAACGCTAACATCCTCCCATCTCCATTCCTCCTCATCATCGAATTTTCACTACAGATGAATCGGTTAATGCCGCTTCGCGGCAGCGCACCGAGATTTATGTGATTTCTACCATTCTACCATAACGCTAACAAATCAGTAAATATTTTGCAGCTTAAGGGTTTCAAGAGCGCGAACTGGCTTCGCTTCTTGTATATTAAATCTCACATTAGTACGTAAATGTGTGACCGCTTTAGAATGTAAATTCTCAGAGCGTTAGGGCCTGTGGAAGTTCTTACTTATCCTTCTTCAGATCCTGAAAGTGTTAGAAACACTACATTTTTTTTACCGTGATTTTGAAAATAAAAAGATTTTCTAAGAGTAATTGCTTAATATTAGTTAAGTTCTGTGTTACTAACACGAGCATCGTCAACAGGAATGTTTTAATTATTATAAAAAAATTAGAATCTAATCAAATAATTGTGCTACTTTTATATTTATGGAAAAGAAGAACTCAAGCTTCCACCAATCGGCTGCTAGATCATAAAATATTTCATTTTATTACCGTCATTGAACAGCCGACCCAATTTTTCGGGTTTACGACTACTAATTTTTAACTTCGTAGCCTTGTAATTTTGAACCCAATCCAGAACACAAGGGAACTCCTGGATCAAGTATTGGGAGAAATTTGCCTTTGGTGAGGACTTTTCGATAGAACTAACCAGCATGTGTGTTGCACCGAGAGGTAAACCACGAGAACCTCTCACGGTTAACTTGACGGTAAAGGGACTCTAAACCATGATCACTCTATCACTGAGGATATTTCACGTCAGCACTATGGTCGGTGCCAGCCGGGTGCGGATTCGTCAGGGATTCGAAGCATTGATTCAATAGACAATTCAGCATTTACGGAGGTGGTCTCATTGACTAGGTACTCCATGTCAACCATTATTAGTTTACGCAGCTGTTTAACTTTATTAAAATATTTTTGCGAGCTATATATGCCTTATAATTACAAGAATGGATTAATTGAGTAATCTTTTTGAAACTTTGCGTTTCATTTTTATGGAAATAACACCCACCTAGGAACGCTTAATAGTATTTTCATTTGAAAAAAAAAACTTTCTTTTTTAACAAAAAATAAATTATTTATCTGTTGTGCCCCAATTTTCAAGAAGATTTGTTCTCCAGTATATTTAAAGTTTTACGAAAATGTATACCTAATTAAAATTCTATACAATTAATTTATAAAACTACAAGAACAAATAGATGAAATAGAAGACTGGTGTAGAAAATGGAAAATAGCCGTAAACGCCGACAAATCACAAATCCTCATCATACAAAAAAGAAGAATTAAAATTTCACCTCAATGCAAACCGAAACTGTTCAACATTCAAATTCCAATAGTTAAGAGAGCAAAGTGCCTTGGACTCATAATTAATAGCAAACTCACTTGGAGCGACCATATTAAAAATATAATAGACAAAGCAAATGCAGCAGTTAATATCATCCAACCTCTCATCTATAACAAAAATGCCTCACTAAAAATCAGAAAATTACTATACACCTCTATGATCCGACCTATACTTACATATGCTTCACCTGCCTGGACTACTATACCCGAACACCTAATGAAAAAGCTCAACCAATGTCAAAATAAAATACTCAGAAAAATCACTCGTGCCAGATGGTTCATACGTAATTCAAATATCCATAAAGATCTCAAAATTCCGTTTCTATCCGAATATATATATAAATTAAATGCAGACTTCTACGATATAGCCATAAAATGCAGCACAGCCAACTTCAATCAGATTTTTAACTTCGAGTACTATAAAAAAGACGATAAACTAAGACCAATAGTCGCTCATTTCACCTCCGACTCCTCATACAACAACTATCAGTATAAGTAATAGTCATCAATTCCAGCATCTATAGTCTACATCAATAATCCAAAGCATCAAACACTTTACCAATACTGAAATCCTGACATGTTACTTCACGTTGACAATCAAACCACAGCCATCCACAGTTTAACAGCAAGTTGCTCTTATTATTTTCATTTTCTTTCAGTTATGCAAGCAAGGTGCTTGTCTCCCAGTAACAGCCACCCCATAGACTGCTGAACTCAAACTGTCTTTTATTTTAACTTTTTTTTTACTTCATGATATATGGGATAGGGGCCTTCTGCGCGGCCCAGGTGCCCAATTTGTATAAATAAAGAAAGAAAGATACAATTGATTTAAAGTGTCTGAAAATTAAATAACTTTAATGTAGTGATAATTGTTCATTAATCATTTTTTTTTTCTTTACTTTTGTTCATTCAGTTAAAATCTCGCTACTATTACGAAAATTTCTTATATATTTCAACATAAACCTACTGCCAACGTAACTTGTTTTTATATTTTCTCAGCACTCGCCAGTTAGTTTATCAACTAGGAAATGCCTTGCAAAATGGTTTAACATATATTGCGAAGCTTTTAGTAAGAGATTTGTAAAATTATTATTAAACAATATTTATCATTTATAGTGGTGATAACAAATTTGTCATCTTTGAGTGCTTAATATTAGTTTAGTTCTGTATTTCTAATAAGAGCATAGTCAACAGGAATGTTTTAATTATTATAAAAAATTAGAATCTAATGAAATAATTGTGCTACTTTTATATTTATGGAAAAGAAGAACTCAAGCTTCCACCAATCGGCTGCTAGATCATAAAATATTTTATTTTATTACCGTCATTAAACAGCCGACCCAATTTTTCGGGTTCACGACTACTAAATTTCAACTTCGTAGCTTTGAACCTAATCCAGAAGACAAGGGAACTCTCGGATCAAGTATTGAGGAGAAATTTGTCTTCGTGGAGGACTTTTCGATTTAACTAACACTCATTTGCGTAATATGGAATGGAAAACCTCCTACGGATAGTCTGACGACAAGGGGACTCTAACCCATGATCCGTCTACCACTGAGGATATCAGCAATGGATTGGTGCGAGTCGGGTGCGGAATTTGAATCGACCAGCCATCGCTGGGGTTCAAACCCAGACACCTCATTGGAGGGCGAACGCTCTATCCCTTGAACCACCACGACTAATATAATATTTAAAATAGAATATACTTCGTAAGTTTCATCCTACTTCAGATAAAATTAAAAATTAATAAAATCTAACAAATCAGAAATCGCTTTGTTGTTAATACCCTTTAAAAGACTTTTCTATCTCCCATTAATGAAATTTATAAAGCAGCCAGAGTTCATTTAAAAGATTTAAGTGACCATAAATAAAACCAAACGATTGTTACTCTACATTTACGCTGACGAGCTTAAAAGCATTGTTCCTGGCACGCGGTCGATTTACTGATTTTGAAACCATCTCAGGGTAATATGGCAGACGATGCAATTTTATGGAGTATAAGTCTGTTATCCTATTCATTATGTCATTAAAACTGAATTCTTGTATCTGGCAACTGTGGAATTTCTTGCTTAACGATGAGTATGGCCTTCTCTTTTAATCTCGTTTGAGCGAGATTTGATTCGGGGAAATTATCATAACTTAATTACGTCATTTTAATCCTGTGTATCAAACATCTATTCAAAAGCTTTAATTCAATAAAATTTGACACAAATGCCGCATTAATCGACAGCTCGAAAGTTCGTAAGAACCTTTTAACGATAAATGAACACGAAACTGTGAGACATGTGTGACATTTATTGAGTATTTATCTTTGTTCGAAATTCGAGAAAGCTTTTAGTAACGTAAATGGAATATATCAGTACATGATTAAACAAATATAAAACATTGAAAAAAGCTAGGATTGGGAGTTGGATTACAAATTATGAGAGATTCAATATAATTTCGATCCTGATTTAAAAATGTCCAACACTTCATTTGATTAATTATTAAATGTAAACATTTTAAATTATTTTCTGTCAAGGAGGGAGCTGGATAAATGTCATATTTTTTAGTAACGAGAAAGAAGAAAAAAAAACTCCTGCCTAAGAAATGATGGAACATTTGCCTTTAAACGGACTGAATATCGATATAAAATTATTTTAATCGAGACTATATTAAAATAGGGCTTATAATTTCATTTCTAAAGTCCCTAGCAGGTCTAAAAAGTTTTGCCCGCTAGTATATTATCAGAGATGCAAATTTGCTCTGGACAGTGAATAATTATTTTCGAGTGGTAGTTTATTAATTGTGATGCTTGGTTTAATAAATTCACTTTATTAGGTTTTTATCCACCACTATTTCTGAATAATTCGAAAGTTTATATAATTCACCAATTAGTAATAGTTAAGTCATGCTAAACCTTTCAAAAAGTGAACAAATTGGTTAAATATTTGTAAACTTTAGTTTGAATTTATTTACCGCTTAATAAATTATTTTGGCGTGTCTGGAGCAGTTGGCATTTCTATGTTATTTATATGTGGTGACCGTAAGGTAAATGACTATAGAAACTTAATCGAAATAAATTAAAAGCAATAATAATAAAAACAATAATATATCAAAATTAGTTTTCAATATTTTCAGAAAAGTGGCTACGTAGAACAAAAGCAGGTGGCTCAACATTTTTTGTTCGAAATAGAAAAAAATGGCGTTCCTTGATTTCAAAACACTGCCACGCGATTCTGGATTATGACACAACAATTTAAGCTTATCAACTTTAATAACTTTTCCTCATCAAGATTTTGTATATCAGATTATCTTAAACAGTAAAGTAATGGAGAAAAAAAGAAAGGTAACATCTTTTGGACAATCCTATATTTTACTAGTAAAATAGTGACATTTTGTAGGAGAAATATTTCATAAATACATAAGAAAATGCTTACAAAATTATTTTAAGAATTAATAAATAAGTTTATTCATCCTTACTTTACTTATCCTTATATTAATCTGTTTTTTGTTTGTTTAAATAATAGCGCAGTTTCGTAAAGTACAATTTTTTGGACATGCATTCAAAACACTGAATGGCTTGATCTAAATATCTTTCACTGAGTAATATAAACTCGTCTATTGCTGCTATTTGTTCAGAATATTATCAAATAACCATCCTTTATAAACTTTGCTCTCTTGTTGTTATTTGTAAACGTCTAGACACTATTTAAAATTTTTTTTTCTTTGTTACTATGTACATTGTCTCTGTTAATATCATAAAGAGCCCTTTTGGTTGGAAAAACAAACTTATTTTAGCTATTTACAGGAAACTTTTTCAATAGTTTGTATTTATTTATTAATTATTATTATTATTATTTTTGTTATAACCGTCGTGAACATCAGACCTAATTTTTTGGGTTTACGACTGCTAATGTTCAATTCCGTAGCCTTGTAATTTTAAACCCAATCTAAAAGACAGGAGAACTTCTGGATCAAGTATTGGGATAAATAAGCCTACGTGGAGGACTTTTTGATGGAACTAACCCACATTTGCGTTACAAGGAGAGGAAGACTACGAAAATCTCCCACGCTCAGCCTGACAGCAAAGGGACACTAACCCATGATTCGTCTACCACTGAGGATATTTTACGTCAGCACTGTGGTAGATGCAAGCCAGATGCGGATTCGTATCGACCAGCCATCGCTGGGATTCGTACCCGGTTCACCTCATTGGAAGGCGAACGCTCTATCCCCTGAGCCATCACGGCTCTTTTCAATAGCTCATGATAATTCTTGTCACAAGACCGAATTATAAATCTTCTCTAACATTTTCTTTGTGAATTAAATTTGAATTTAATTGTCGTTAGAGCCAATAGTTTAGATCTGTGTAAACGTATTTATTTCCTAAAAAACCTAGTATTTTATGTCATTGAAATGCCATTTATTCCATTGAAAAGAGACGAAAATTCTATGTGTTAGGTATCTGTTGAAAAGAAAGGTATGTTTCAGACGTTTTTCTTTGATGTCCCGGAGGGAGATTCCGAAGAAAAGCTTAGAAAACGAGCCCTGAATAGAAAGACTCACTTTTCTGAAAGTAACTGGGTAGTTTTGACATGTTTTTTTTTTTTCGTGTGTTTTTATTTTAGGTTTCCAATGATTTAGAACTTCACTTGTTTTATTCATCGTATAAAAAAAACCTAGGAATAGCTTATAAGAAACTAAAAGTAACTTAAAATGTAAGTTTACATAGAATAAATAACACAAACTGCTGCGTTTATAAATTATGATAAACGCGAATTGCACTATATTTTTACTTTTACCTTACTTAAAGGCGCAGTAAAAGATATAACCACAATTCTATACAGCAATGATCCGCCCAATACTCACCTATGCCTCACCTGTCTGGACAACGATACCTCAACATCTACTGAAGAAATTAAACCAATGCCAAAACAAGATCCTTAGAAAAATAACCAGTGCAAGATGGTTCATACGAAATACCAATATACATGCAGACCTCAAAATACCAATTCTATCACAACATATATACAAGCTAAACGCAGATTTTTTTCGATAAAGCCATAGAATGTAAAACAGCAAATTTTAATGAAGTCTTTAAATTTGAAAATTATATCAAAGATAAAAACTACAGACCAGTAGCTGCACATTTCACCTCCGACGCCTCATATCATAACTATCAAAACAAATAATTTCATCAACCTTTCTGAAAATAACTTTTCCTCATGCTGATACAGTTCTGAACAACTCCAAAATCAAACAAACACGGTTTAGAGCAAGCTGCTTATTTTATTTTTGATTCCTTTTTAGTTATTCAAGCAAAGTGCTTGAAACATTCATAAAAGCAACTCCACTGCCTGCTTACCTCAATGCTCAACCAAAACTGTGTTAAAATTCCAGATGAATGGGATAGGGGCCGCTTCGCGGCCCAGGTGCCCAATAAAATCAAAACACTAGGACTAGGAACCACAATTCCCAACAGCAGGCGGTGTTAACTTTGTGATGAGTTTGTCAACAGGTAGGCAGATTTAATGTTATAACTTAAAATGCAGCTATGAAACTTAAAATCTGAAGTAAAATTTGTCTTAAAATGTAAGTTTACATCAAATAAAAAACAAAATGTGCTGCGTTTATAAATTGTGATGAACCATCACCTCCTACATCAGAAAGCCTCCGCGCTGTTTTTTTTAATAGACACGTGTTTTTTATGCGCACAACTAGTTCATTTTTTAAATAGTCTGCGCAGACTGTTTAAAAAATAAATAAGTTGTACGCGTGGACCAAATTCTATTTTGAAAGTAATTAAGGGAAATTTATCATATATATTTGAGAATTGAATTTGTAGTGGTGGACAAGTAAATAAGAAAATGCGGCCTAGGTGCCCAATTTTTTATAAATAAAGATAAAGATGCTGACAAGTTTACAGCCAACTTCAATCAGAATTTTAACTTCGAGAACTATAAAAAAGAAGAAAAACTAAGACCAATAGCCGCTCATTTCACCTCCGACGCCTCATACCACAACTATCAGCATAAATAATAGTCTTCAATTCTAGCATCTATAGTTGATATGAATAATCCAAAGGATCAATAGTCTACAGCATCAAACACTTTACCAATACTGAAATCCTGACTTATGTTACTTCACGTTGACAACCAAACTACAGCCATCCACACTTTACAGCAAGTTGCTCTTATTATTTTAATTTTCTTTCAGTTATACAAGCAAGGTGCTTGTCTCCCAGTAACAGCCACCCCATAGACTGCTGAACTCAAACCGTCTTTTATTTTAACTGTTTATTTTACTGCATGATGTATGGGATAGGGGCCTTCTGTGCGGCCCAGGTGCCCAATTTTTTATAAATAAAAAATGAAAGATGCTGACAAGGCTGGGAAAAGGGTCGTAAGGCCTCAGACGCCCAGGTCCACTACAACGAACGAACGAATACTGACAAGGCTTGAGAGAGAGAAAGAGAGGTTTCTGATATAAATCTTAATATTTATACTTAATTTTTGTTGTTGTTCCTATTTGAATTGTTTAAGCCTCGTCATCGAAGAAAAATTACTTCTCATTCCTATTGATTGCCACAATTTGTGTTCTTTTGCTTAAATTTTTTTTCCAAGTTCAAATTATTACTTTTTAAATCTAGGTAATCTTCTATTTCGTTAATCAAACAAAATGTTTACATGTATGTACGTATAAAACTTTCTTGCATAGAACTGCAATAATTGGACTTTTTGAAAACAAAATGTATCTATGTTGTTGTTGTCGTGTCTATGTTAGTGCAAAGATTAGAGTCCTCCAAAAGTCTTGATAACAAGATTTGCAAGTTCTGGAGCCCGATGGCCATAGAGAATTTCGATGGGAGGTGATCCAAGTTGAAAGAGGGAGCCGATAATGTCCTGGCAGTCAAAAACATGATCCGGAGTTAGTTGCAAATGAGGACAGTACTTGCAGATGGGATAGAATTTTGTATGGGTGCGTGAGATCTTCATGCCCTTGAAATGTGTAGTACGTAGCCTAGCTATTATAGAGGAGAGGTTTCTTGGGCAGTTTAGATTGGGGATTGTTGCCTTGCTAAAATGCTGGCTGTATATCCTTCGTCTGGCGGCAGCATTCGCATATGCATAGGTGACAGCTCGAGGTTGATCTTCGTCACGTGCTTCCTTTGCAAGGGCATTTGCACATTCGTTCCCCTCGATTCCAACATGTGCTGGGATCCATGTATCTATAAAAGTATTATATGTTCTTCAATTTGGCAAGGGCTGTAATGGCACACAAACCTGTATGTGTGTAACAATTAAAAAAATAGAGTTATATTCTATATATTTTACAAGTGATTAGATCAGTGATTCTCAACCTTTTTTTTGTGGTGGCACACTTTTAACGATTTCGAAATTTGACGGCACACAATGAAAAAAATTTGTTTAAAAGTTGTTTACTTACCAATAATATACTGTGTTAAATAGCTTGTGATAATAATTTTGAATGTAAAATAAAATAATATGTACTACAAAAGCACGTTTATTAAGGGATTAATTATTTTTTTCGACTAGTTTTTTATTAGTTAGTAACAGTAATTTATTTATTTTTTTTTGCTAGTTATTAATTGCTAGCTTGTTTTCTTTAAATCCGAAAACCAATAAAAAAATTTTTAAAATACTAATAAATGGTAAAAAAAAACTGAATCAAAATTTACCAATTCAAATTGGAACAGCGCTCAAGGCAGCTAAAACCAAATTTGTATTAAATAAACTATTAATAACACAAAATATCTAATAATAAAAATTTTAATATGTAAAAAATAAAATTTTTATTATTAGATATTTTGTGTTATTAATACTTGTTTTCTTTTATTAACTGTTATTTTTTTTTTTTTACATTAGTTATTTTTTTGAGATTTCTTGTTAATTAGTTTTATTGCTAATTATTAATTGTTAGCATATTTTTTTGTCAGTTATCCTTTGTTAATTTGTTTTTAGCACTATAAATTCCATAGCTTACTTTAATGGCTTATATATATATATACTTTTCTTTAATTTAAACTTTACTCGTAATAAAAAAAGCATTATTATTTTTATTGTATCATTTCTAATATTTGACGGCACACAAAAGTGCCACGGCACAATGGTTGAGAATCACTGGCATAGATAATAGTTTTAATTGTTAGTATTATAAGTAGTGGTAGTCATAAATCACTATCTTTGAAATAAAAGTAGAAATAAGATATTATTTATCTACCAGTATTATTTTTTTGAATTTATTCACTGGATTAAATTACATTTTTCACATTTTCACTATCCGTGGTCTTTGAAACACTTTAAGTAGTGGAAGTGAATTAATGTTTACGCTAAGTGGTTTTAATGCTGGTGTGTTCGGTCTAGCTAAGGCCAATAATGGCCTTTTTTCTCATTCATCCTGTAATGAGAAGTTACGCAAAAACAATATACAGATTACAAAAAAAGTAACAAATAATGGCACTTTGTCACGGTTATAATTAGCAAATAATTTAATGTATAATTTAAAAGGCTCCGATTTTCATGCATTTATACTTTATTAGGAAAAACAATTTTAGTGGTAGTTACATAGATATTAAAATATCGACATTTGTTTTGTTGTCGCTACTACCTTTAAAAATTTAATAGACGCGAGGGAACCTTGTTTTATAATTTTATGAAGGAGGGTTTTGTTTACACTACTGAAATGATACGTTTTTTAAGACATCTTATCATCGCTTGTAACGATAAAAATAATTGGTTTACTTTTTTTTTAAAAATGTACTATTAATTATAACTATTGGTTGGTTGGTGTCTTATCCTCTATTGAATCATATCTCATGGTGTGCTTGAATAGTCTTTGCTATCTCTTTGGCATTAAATGAATATAAATCTTCTTCTATAGGGTAATTTAAGAGCTGAAGGCCTGCAGCGACTGCAGGGCGTTAAAAACATAATATGGTGTGAGCTCCACGTTAAGACATTATAACTACTAAACTTAGTAACATGTTCTGTATAACTATTAAACATCTCATGTCTAAATACCAAACTTAGTAACTGTTTTACATAAGATTATTCTTCTTGCAATAAATTGTGGTACTAGAGTATCACAATTGAATATAAGATGACTTATTGTTTATATATAAATTTGAAAGATAATTTTGAAATAATGACAAATCACGTGGAAATAAAGAGTCAATACAAAGCATTCCTCACAACATTCCGAGTTTTTGCTTATATTTTTTTAAATGAGTGAATTAAAATAAAATTTTTTTAAACAAATAGAACTTTTATAAAATTTTTACCTGAACTTACGACTGTGATGATTTGGTCGTCCGGGCTTTTTGTATATTTTTTTAAATTCTTTACATATAGTGGCGATCAAATTTCTTATTTCTAATTTATTAAAATATTAATATACAATATACTCTTGATATCTCAAAGTTGAAGGGACGCTAAAAAAATTTCGAGATTCCGAGTCTTAGAGACATGTTTTAAACATGTTCTAAAAAGCTGAAAACTAAATTCTAAAATATTACTCTAAAAAGTACAGTCATGAAACATAATAACTACTATTAAATATGTATCTAATAATAGTTGACTATAAGTCTGAATACAACTTTGACAATTTTATTTTTAAATGTAAGAGAAAATTAATTATGCATTAAATAGAAAAGAATTGGTTCACAATGAAGTTACATTGTGATTTTTCCCCCCAAAAATTTATTTTCTATTTCGAAAAAAATTCAACAAAGCAAGGTTTTGAGAAGAAACCCTTCGACATAGAAATTCAAATGAATATTAGATGGATATGAAATGCCAAGCTTAAAAATATTATTTTTTAAATATCAATGTTTTCGAGACATCGAAGTTCGAGAAATCAATTATGTCTTTCATTTTTAAAAAATCAATTATTGTACTTATCAAATCATGTTTTATCTTTATTTTTAATTTAAGTCTACAATCAATATTTCTAATGTTATGTAAAAACGCCAATTTGTCATGTTTGAAAATTTCATTGTTTTATTATTTCACGAGCAAACGGCTTGATTTTATATGGCTACCACAATGTTTGCCAAATCAACGTATTTTACCTTATTGCATGTAATTTAATGATGAATGAGATAGGGGCATCACCTCCTACATCAGAAAGCCTCCACACGGTCTTTCATAAGTAGTCCGCGCTGACTATTTAAAAAGTGAGTCAGTTGTGCGCATGAACCCAAAACCTTTTATAAAAGTACTTGGGAGAAATTTATCGTATCGGAGAATTGAATCTGTAGTGGTTGACAAGTGAATGAGGAAAACCAATAATATTCATAAATAAAGCAAATTTTTAGTCATATATTTATTACCACTTTCTTATTTTAACTAGATTTTGTATTTATAACACGTTCGGAAAGTGGATATCCTTCAAAGTGGTCTGATCAGACTACCTATAAAAAACCGTGTGGAGGCTCTCAGTTATAGGAGGCGTTGATAGGGGTCGCTTCGCGGTCCAGGTGCCCAGTTTATTTAAATAAAGAAGAAGAAGTTCGAGAAATCGAGAGCATGCTGTATTACATTTCGCTACCACTAACAAAAATATTTTCTGAAAATACAGAAGTTTCGTAGTAGTTGTTGGGTATGCGAATATGTTTGAAATATTTAAAAAATATCTTATTAGTCAGGTGCATAATCCTAGATTCTCATTATCGCGTAACATAATATATTAATTCCGAAATTAAATTATAATATGAACTTGTTTAATATTGTTAGAAATCTATTAAGATTTGAAAATATGAATAGAAAATTGTCGGAAAAGGAATTACTAGACGAGCAAGTATTACGTAATTTTTATTTTCCCATCGCATTGGAAGTGGCATGTGTCAAATTATGTAATTAGCAAATAATGGGTATAAAAGCAGCCTGAGGGAAAAGTTTAAAATCTACTGGAAAAAAACAACGTCTTTAAATCTCCTTGAAAAAAAAATTGTTTCCAGGAATAGAAGATGTTCTTCTTAAGGCCGTATTAATTAGCCATTGCAATATGTAACTTTTTTTTCTTTTTCAGAAATGTAAACACAATATTGAACAAAAGACACTCTTCAAAGTTCTTTTGAAAGAAAAAAAAATGGCGCAGTTAAAGTGTTGTAATTTCGAAGAAATGGTTTAATTTAAACTATAAATATTATCTTCACGAAAATAATTGTTCAGATTTTGACACGGAAAATATTGTTTTTAAAACGGAAAAAGTATTTAAAATAGCTAAAGAAATATTGAAATTTTTTTTTTTGGAAAAAAAAAAAAAAAAAAAAAAAATTCAAGTTTGGCCAAATTGTTCTTTTTATCAGAGTTTTCTAAAGCTCTTTCGCCAAAAACAAAAATTACTTAAGTGCTTGAGGCAAAGTTATAATTGTTTACTAAATCAAAAAAATTTACTAGACACGGAATAATCTGGGAATAATCTAGAACAGACTAGTAACTAAAACATTTTAAAAGTTAAACTTTTTTAAAGATCGCCAAGTAAGTGGGACATTTTTCACCAGATGAAAATTTCACTGGGAAATTTTTTCTTCTTCCTTTTGCATGAAATTTTATTTAACAGATTTTAATATCGCTGATTTCAAATCGGTTTCTCTCTCCTAACTAGTTTTTTTTTTAAACTTGCATTTTTAGTTTATTTTTTGTCGAAATATACAAGTTTGAAAACGTCATGTATAACAAGAGAGCACGTAAATCATAAATGTAAAAAAAAAAAAAAAAAAAAAAAAAAAAAAAAAAAATAGAAAAAAAAATGGGGGGAGTTGGGGCAAATTATCAGAATTAAAACTACATAGGAACCCATTCCCGGAAATGTCGTCGAATGCCACTAGGCCCGTTTCCCTATTACCATCTGTTTCTTCATGTGCATCTGAACATGTCGTAATAAGGATGTGCCCCTGTACGTCGATACTTCTGGGTATGGGTTTCCATGCAATTTTAATCCTGATGATGCACCCTAACTTCTCTGGAAGTTCTTCGCAATATTTACGCAACCCTCTGTTTTATATAACGCTTTTAAACTTTTTTTAAACTTGTACATTTCGTCAAAGATTGGTTAAATAATGTCAGCTTAAAAAAAAAAAAAAAAAAAAAAAAAAAACGTAGTTCGGGAGTACAATTAATTTCAAATTTGCGTAAGATTAAGTATTTGTATGAATGCAACGAAAAATTTGTTATCAAAATAAATGAGCAGTTCTTAATTTCTTAAATGTTTTATGAGGCCAGACAAGGGAGTGCAAAATGAACTCTTTAAATTTTAAAAACTAGATCACAAACATTTTTCATTTTTATAAAACTGTGGCTTTCCTTTTTGTATTTGATATTTTGCAACATTTTCAGAATTGGCATAGAGGGCGCTGGCTAAAGGTATGTTAAACTCGACCTAGCAGTCATGAATAATTGTTGCAAAACTACAACAGTTATGAAATTAGTATTATGTTTCCAAAGAAAAGTGTTGTTTTACACAACGATAGAGTCTGCATGAAACAGCATTATCTCAACTTTTGCATATCTTTATGAGCTCAAACAATGATGAACAAACAATTTTAATGCATTTAAAAATTGGATAATTAAAAAAATTTTTTTTTCTTTTTCTGAAAAATTCTGTCCTCGAAAGAACACGCCACATTATACAATGTTTGGAAAAAAAAAAAAAACATGCAACATTATACAATGTTTGGAAAGAAAAAAACACGCCACATTATACAATGTTTGGAAAAAAACACACGCCACATTATACAATGTTTGGAAGAAAAAAAACACGCCACATTATACAATGTTCGGAAAGAAAAAAACACACGCCACATTATACAATGTTTGGAAAAAAAAACACGCCACATTATACAATGTTCGGAAAGAAAAAAAAACACGCCACATTATACAATGTTTGGAAAAAAAAACGAAACATTTTTATAAAAAAGTAGTTTAGGATTTACTTTCAAATGTATATATCAGATAGACCACTTAGTTCTGTAGATATTTTCGTTACAAGTTTGAATGTGTATACTCTTGCTCTTTTGTTGTTGTTGTTTTTTTCTATGTCCCTTTAATTTAGAACATTGATTCTAGATTAAAGAGACACAAAATATATAGCACATAATGATGTTCCGTGGAATCCTAGGGTTCCGAGGAAGAATCACAGGGGTTCCGAGAGTTAAGAATTTATTTTTTACCAAATTGGATTTATGAAATTTGCAATTAAAATTATATTCAGTTAATGATCCATTTTTTATTCAACATTTCAGTTATTTTCATGAAATTTTTTAATTGAAATGCTTGAAGGAAGAAATTTTAAAGCTATGTTTTTTCTAATAACGATAAAACGAATGAATTACTTAAAATTATTAATTAATTAAATAATTAAAATTAATTAATTTAACTTGTTAATTAAATTTGATTTATTGTTAATTAAATTGGAATTATTAATTATTATTTTGCATCGAATAAAAAGTAACGAAATTTCAGAATAAGGCATGTTACTCTGATAATCATTTTTTCTTCCTTTTCTGATAACCATGCAACGATTATTTTCTTCCTTTTCTTTATATTTTAATTGAAACCATATTTCATTCATTTTCAGTTAATGCATGTGCTAAATTTAAACTAGACACCGTTCCAGGCCTGAGACTTCAACTTTCTAAATATTCATTCACTAAATATTTTCAATATAAATAATTAAACTTGGATTATTACATATTTTAAAAATAATTAATAGTCTTTCATTAATTAATATGTTTCGTTAATTAATATGCTACAGCTGAAAAAAATTAAGAACTGCTGATCTAGAACATTATCACTGAGTTAAAGCCTCGACACGGTTTTTTCTAGGTAGTCTGATCAGACCACTATGAAAGTAAACAAGTTCTTTCGTTGTAGTGGAACTAGGTGTCTGACGGCCCTTTTCCCATTCATCCTGAAATTAGACTAAGAAGCAATACATGACAAAAATAAAGTTTAGGGAGCAAAATGGAGGAAAGTAAACAAGTTTACAAAAGAAGCATTTAATACAAAATCTAATAAAAATAAGAAAGTGGTAGCAAATATATGTCTAAAAATTTGTTTAATTTTTAAATATGATTGGTTTGCCAATCACTACAGATTCAATTCTCAAATATATATTATAAATTTCTCACAATTACTTTAAAAAAAGAATTGGGATTCATGCGCACAACTGGTTCACTTTTAAAATAGACGGCGCCTAATAGTAGACCTAATAGTATGAGATTTTTTCTTAAAGTGTTATTTCGTTTAATAAAATTTTGAATTTTATTATTCAGCACTTTTTGTATTTTTAGTCGCTCGTGGCGACCCTCATATTTGTGTAGACCATGGGTCGCCAAACTATTTTGATTATCGACCCTTATATAATTTTTCGAAATTTCCTTCGACCCCCATAAAAGTAATTTTCTGTTAATTAAAATAAAACTCTATTAGATACGGTGTTTGTACATTTATTTTATGATTTTAAACATTTATTTAAGTAATAATACATTGTGTAACAATAGTTTTGTGAAAAATATATTATTGTTGAAATTTATATACCTTAATATTTATTAAATGATAAGTAATTATAAATAAGAAGAAATAATAAGTAAAGTAACTACAGATTTATTGCTTCTTAATCAATGAGATGGGTGTGTCTGGTGTTTTTTTGCAAGATTCGCTATATTGCGTTCAAAATTGGTCAATTTTAATCATAAATCCCCTCGAAACTCCACATTTAAAATATTTCTGTACTTAGTTAAGATTGAATTTACGTGACTGAAACCGGCTTCACCCATATAGGAACTTGGAAATGCTACCATAAATGGCTGAGCTGTTTCGTAACGTTTTATATATTTTTGCATTATATTTATATTTGTCCAAAATTTGCTTATTGTTAAATTTTTAAAAAGAATCTCTGTTTCAAGATCCGATAATAATTCAGCAAGCTCATCTCGCAGGTTGATGTCCACGTTTTCAATTTGGGCAGAAAACGGCACAATAATCGAATCAGGGATGTCAATGTTTTCCAAATCAACAAAGCGCAGTTTAAAATCATCGCTCAATTTTTGAAGATGACCCGTATAGATTTCCAAGTCTTCTTTTATTTCTAATTGTCGTAGATTTGAAAAATACGGATAATTCTCACGTAGCAATTAAGATCTCAATAAATTTAATTTTACTTGGAAGCCTAACAGTATTGTTCCATAATTGTTACATCTCAATTAGGTATGTGTGATTTACGTATTAAGAACTGTTTTTTCTTAGACCCCTAATCGACCCCCATTATACCCCCTGGCTCAGATTGACCCCCATTATACCCCCTGGCTCAGATCGACCCCCGCTTTTGTTGAATAGACCCCTGGGGGTATATAGACCACTTTGGCGACCTCTGGTGTAGACCAAACGCTAACCAGTTTAGCTTTAAAAATTCACTGCTCATTGACTTCATTTCAAATTATAGAAATTTTTTTAAATGTATTATTATAACAGAATTATATCGTTCCTGTAATATAAGTCTTGATTATAAAATACTTGCATTACCGCTTTTTTTTCAATTTTGTAAAAGAAAACATGTTTTGTAATTCTAATATGAAGCCTAACACAAATATACTAAAATAGAATCTTAGTGCATGAAAATCCCATCAATAAATCAAAAGCATTATCTTTTCATGTGTCAGGATTTTTTTTCTCTCTTTTGAGTAAAAATTCTTTGAAAAAAAAAAAAAAAAAAAAAAAAAAAAAAAAAAAAGGCGAAACTGCTTTTTCCATACATTAAGAAAAGTGTTTCGTTCTCTAAATTGTTTTTATAGCAATTTATTCGAATTCTTCTTCTCCCTTCATTTTATTTGTTTCGGATAACTCAGAAAAAAAGAAAAATAATGTACATTTCTATAATGCAGTGAAGAATGAAATAAAGCACTTTAACTGTGTCTTGAAAGTGAAAATTTCTTTAAGAAAAATTATTAAAAAAAAAAAAAAAATCATTTGTTTCTTTTTGTCGCTTGCTCTTAACGATTTATTTCGCTTCCAATATCGTCAGAGAAAATCTGTCAATATCTAATTTATTGACTTCACATCACTTTACGAAAACTCTCGAGATTTCAAGAAACGATTATTATTTAAAGTTCGATAGTTTTCGCATGGATGCAATTGTTGTGAATGAATTTTAAATTATTTTAATTCCATGCGGATTCGTGTTTTCTTGAGAGAAAACTGGTTTACATTTTGACATATTTTATTTACACGTTGAATGCCATGGGGGTCACCGGTGACCGGCACTGAGTTTGTTCGTAGCGCCACGGGGGTCACCGGTGTTCGAGTAAATTTTTAATTTTTTTTAATATTATTATCGTTACTAAAATGGTTTGAAGAAACTAATGCAATATAGAACACACAAAAATAGTTTTATTTATAGACGCAGAGATGCCAACTTGCTCCGGACAGCGAATAAATATTTTTAAGTGGTAGTTTATTAATTGTGATTCTTGGTTTAATAAATTCAATTTAGTAGATTTTTATCCATCACTATTTCTAAACAATTCGTAGGCTTATATAATTCACCGCTTTATTCAGATATGTCGTGCTAAACCTTTTAAAAATCTAGCAACGTCTGTCTAATATTTGCAAATGTGGTTTTATTTATATTTTTTTATAACCGTCGTTGAACACTTGAACCAATTTTGGGTTTACGAATACTAATGTTCAACTTGTAATTTTGAACTAATCCAGAAGACAAGGAAACTCCGGGATCAGTAACCCCAGAGGTATTGATTTGTTAAGGGATCATGGAGAACTTTGCGACTCGACAAATTTAGCGTACATTATTCACCATTTTACTACACGGGGAGTCTTCTGCCGGCAGGGATCAAACCCACAAACTCTTGGACATGGGGCCACTGCCCTACCAACCAGGCTATCCCGGGTGCAAATTTAGTTTATATTTTATATTTTTATAACCATCGTTGAACAGTCGACACAATTTTATGGGTTTAAGACTACTAATGTTCAACTCCGCAGCCTTGTAATTTTGAACCCAATCCAGAAGACAAGGGAACTCCTGGATCGAGTATTGGGAGAAAATTGCGTGGAGGACTTTTTGAAGGAGCTAACCCGCATTTGCGTTACACGGAGAACAAGAGCACGAGAGCCTCACACGGTTAGCCTGATGGCAAGGGGACTGTAACCCATGACCCGTCTACCACTGAGGATATTTCAAGTCAGCACTGTGGTCGGTGCAAGCCGGGTGCGGAATTCGTATCGACTGGAATTCGGACCCGGTTCGCCGCATTTGAAGGCGAACGCTCTATCGCTTGAGCCATCGCGGCTCTGCAAATTTAGTTTGTAGTTATTTACCGCTTGGCCAGACGGGGATGCCATGTAAAATTTGCGTGGCATTCAGCGTGTTAAGATTCTTCATTTTTAATGCGACTCCATACAAGATAATCCAGATGTTCTATAGTTACTCACACTATATAAAGTGGAAGCGAAGTAAATGAAAGTATGCTTGATTTGTTACATATTACGAGCGTGGAAAATTTTATTTGTTTAAATTGTTCATCTATCGATGTTGTATGTTTTAAAATCGTTATAAATAAAATTTATTAATCCAAATCATAATGCTTGAGCTGTAGTGACGCAGGGGATAGAGCGTTCGCCTTTCAATGAGGTGAACCGGGTTCGAATCCCAGCGTTGGCTTAATGTCTTAAGTTTCCAATACAATTTTATTTTAAAGGAAATATATATAGGTGCCAAAAATACCTCTGGAATAATTTTGTAATTCTAAAATAAAATCTAAATTTAAGCTATTTTCTGTAGCTCATTTATTTTTTCCTGAAATTTACTAAAACCAGGAATAAAATATTTTAACATAAAATCGTATTACCACTAAATTATTTTTTCTCACCAAAGCTGTCATCGCTGCAATTTCTGACATTTATTTCAAACCCCGTAAATCTTGTTTACATATTTTTTTTTAACAATTAAGAGAGGAAATTAATTATTTCATAGAACAAAAATTTTACATTTACTTTTATGTTCGTTAAAATGGCAACGTCATCATATTCAAACGATGACAATGTTCTCTCAACTTAAAAGCGGATGATCATTTACCAAACCGGAAATTACATCTGCTGATAACAACGGATGTCAAAGAGAGAGAGAGTGTGTTGCTATGTTGTCTTTGCATTATCTTTTGCGGAGGATGGGATATAAAATCTCGACAGGCATTTAGGCCGATCAATTATAAAGTAAGGACGGTGGAATTTCCTAGATCTCCTCTTCTGCCGAAGCTTCCATTTTATTTTTAGAAATTTCCTTCTTCTTTCCTTTAAATAATTAATTGTTTACAGAGAATTGATGTTTTTTTTTCTCTTCTTGGTAGATGTGTTTTGTTTACTATAAAAATATGTTTCACTAGAATTCACTAGCAATTAAAAGTTAAAGCAAAACAACGCGAGTAAAACACAAATAAAGGAACAGAAATGGACATACGAGGGTTGCCACATTCTTGAAAAAATTAAAAAACTTGTAAAAAAAGAATAAGGAAGCGAAATGTTTTAACTAATTACTGGGGTATCGTGATCTGTCGCGCCAACTACTATCGCCTAGGTACCAAATAGATTTTCAACTTGCAAATTTTTTTTAACCAGTTCTGTCTTGTTATTTTAACCCCGTTTATTATCATCCACTTATTTTAAGGGTATGTAATGCATACCTTTCATCTTTTAAGGTATTTACGAAATATTTTTGCCAGTAGTAGTGAACTGAAGCACAAATTATATATATATATATAGTATATATATATATATATATATATATATATATATATATATATATATATATATATATATATATATATATATATATATATATATATATATATATATATATGTATATATATATATATATATATATATATATATATATTATATATATAATTTTTGTCATTTTTCCACGCTTTAACTGCGTGGACATCTTTGTCGGCGATTGTCTTGTCTCTGACAATCTTAAAATTAGAAGATAAGAAGGAAGTGCTTAAATTGTCCTTTGACACACAATTTTAAATAGTATTGAAATAAGTAGGAAATTTAATGATTATTAAAGTTATTAATTAACAAGGGAAAGCAAGCTAAATATTAACTTTCAAACGGAAATAAAAGCTAATCATTAAAGTAAGCTATGTAATTAATAGTTATAAAAACAAATTATTAAAGGATAACTAACAAAAAAATATACGAACAATTAATAATTAGCAAAAGAACTAGTTAATAAGAAATCACAAAAAAATAACAATGTAAAAAAAAAAAACAACAGTTAATAACTATAGAAAACAAGCTAACAACTAGCAAAAAAAAAATAACTGTTACTAACTAATAAAAAATTAGTCGAAAGAAACAATCCCTTAACAAACGTGCTTTTGTATTACATATTATATTATTTCACACTCAAAATTATTATCCCAAACTATTTAACACAGTGTATTGTAGGTAAGTAAACAACTTTTAAACTAATTATTTTCATTGTGTGCCGTCAAATTTCGAAATCGATAAAAGTGTGCCTCCACAAAAAAAGGTTGAGAATCACTGGTCTAACGTTTCCCGGAAAAACTTCAGATATGAAATGGTATTTACTGCCAGGTTTTTTCCCTTTCCGGAGTTCAAACAGCTCTGAAATATGTTGTAATTGGCTTACGAGATAATAAATGTTATTGGTTTAACAATTTGAATAGATATATTTTTTAAAAAATGGGGGCTATAATGTAAATGTAATTAAAACTTGGAAAACTTAAAACGTTTTGTGTACCTTCTTAAAACATCGTGCTTGTTTTATAGATACATAATTGTAAAACGTAAATTTTGAAGTGCGTGAGATTTTAAAATAATGGCGTAATTATTTTCAAAACCGATAAATTTAATTTATTTTACCAGGTGTATATATTTTTTTTAAAGAACAGAATTATTTTTTTTAAATGCAGCAACATGCATTGAATTGAATTTTAGAAAACAATAATAAAAAAAATTCAGGCTATTCTTTCAATGTAAGTATTAAAAATATATTGTAAAAAAAACGCGAGTTAAGAAATAGAATTATTTAAACAATTATTTAAAAAAAACATGGAGACGATGTCCATAAAGTCAAATAAAAAAATAGCCTAGTATGAAAAATAAGTTTTAAATCTAAGTATGGCTCAATTTTTTTTTAATATTAGTTAGCTTACAATTTATAAAAGTATATTAAAATTCGTATTTTATTGGAACATGAATACTTGTTTCTTCAGTGAGCTTTAAAATAAAATTCACTAAAATATCCTAAGTACATAACGATGAGATTAAAAAAAACTAGTTACAAAGGACCATCAACATCTTATTAATATTTAATCGTATTAATAAAATATTCATATCGTAAATAAAACTCAAATGGGTGAACTAAACATAATACTATTTAGTAGATGAAGGTTAATATGGCCATCTCTAGTCTATTCCACTTATAGCCTCTTCCATTCTATGCCATCGACTAAATCTTAATCAATTTTAATGTCTCGCTGCGCAAAACTGTCTCGTCAGATGCGGATGAAGCAAGTTTTCGAAATTCACTCTCAAGGAAAAGGGAGAAGTCAGTTTTAATGAAGGCATCTTAGCTGACAAACAGAAAATGCGAAATTGGACAGAGTGAATGAGTTTGAGTCATTGGTAGGAGCAAACATTTTAAACTAGGAGTTTGATTTTTGTCACCTGAACGGTTCTCCAAAATTTGAAAAACTGTATTAGAAAATAAGAACAGTGATTAACTCGAAGAGATTGTAAGGAGCCTTAATTTGCCAGCTAATGCGTCGTGAAGCTCAAATATTGTTAACGTTAGAGTCATGCTTTGCAAAATCTCCCTAATAATGTATGCTCTTCGCGAAAACGTTAACACCATTTGTTAATAGCCTTTGGTCGTATGAAGTGTTCACCAAACAGTTAACTATAAATTTGTACTCACCAGCGGTCAATAAAAAGTATACTACTATTCTAAACGCATAATATCTTAGTACGATTTAACATTCAGCCTATGTGCTATTATGTAAACTGATTAATTAATTATATGCAGTCTACAGCTTTCCCTCATGTGAGTTTTGTTTAACACCGAAAAATCCTAAGAGACTATCCATATTAAGTTTTTTTTTTATTGCTCACAGATTAGTAAGAAATGTAAACAAAATCAGACAGCTTGCTCATTTTCAGAACGTGACATCAAAAATCATATTTCTCCTACCAATAGTATTCTCAAAGCTGAACTAGTCCTCCAGTTCTCAGTAGATCACTGAAGTCATGCTTCACTGGCAGGGTTTGTGAGCGATTGGATGGCCACTTTGATCAGCTTGCGAAGAGACCGATGGTGAGCGGAATTGGTTCCTCGTTAAACTGTATTTCTATAAAGTGTTCGACATTCAGATTATATACCTACATTATTTCATTTAAGGTAATCTAATTTACCATTTCTCTTACCAATTTTTTATAATGTAGAATAGATTTTCATTTTTAAAATTTTTGCTGTCTATTCACCTTTTAAGCTATAAATATTTAGAAAATTTTTAGTTTCATGTCAATTTTTCCCCTCACATCACATCTCTTTAATCTATCACATCATTAAATTATCAATAACATATCACTTTTTCTAACTACCACTTTCTTTTATTGATTTTAATATGGAAATATAATTGTAAAGTTAATTCATATGTTGGAGTTTATCACCCTACTGCTTGTAATTACACAGACAGAACCTCAATGATCCACATGAATACTCCTTTTTACTTCATTTGCATTCCACAATCTCAACGAAGTACCACACAGATCAAGCTCAAGATGAATGGGAAAAGGCCCTCAAGTGCCCAGATATTTTATACTGTTTAAGTTTTCATATGTGTGTGTCGTGGAAGTCATGGCTATTGTATTCCAGTATAAAAAAAATCGAGAAATAAAAATGTATGATAGTTATGTTTTCTCTTCTGATGGCATATACTAACCATATCAAATTAAAAGGGTCTTGTATCCTTTTTGCACGAGTGAATAAGCAT
The DNA here is from genome assembly GCA_949128135.1 of Parasteatoda lunata. NCBI lineage: Eukaryota > Metazoa > Arthropoda > Arachnida > Araneae > Theridiidae > Parasteatoda > Parasteatoda lunata. The sequence continues at coordinate 83,153,914 of OX421979.1, read as the reverse complement.
TTCTTTTAGAAACCTGCAATAAAACATATAACTTATCGTACAGTACAGAGCAAAAAATTTAAGGCTTTCAAAAAATGCTTTATTTCAGTAAATAAAATTAAAAATCAGAAATTAAAATACATTTAAAGGCGTCTTATCTTTATGCAACATTATTCAGATAAATCCGAAATTAATTCCTTTTCTCTTAGCATCAATAAACCGTTGAAATTCTTGGTGCAGTTTTTAGGAAAATCTTTTGAGTGTCTAAAGTTGGATCGTTCTATATATATATATATATATTTAAAAACCTTCCTACAATTCTTTATCTATCTCCTTTCCTGCGTTTTTTATTTAATTTGTCATCATTCCCCACAAATTCACTGTGGGACTGAGATAAGGGGATAAAGCAGGCCAAAATTTAAATTATTTATTCCATTATCGTCGCGCCATTTTGTGGCTTTTGGAGGAATAGCATTATCTTGTTGTTACAAATAGCCGTTTCCAATAGTGGAAAGATTTTCATTAATGATATCAATATATGTGAACGTATTAACAGCTCATCCAATTAGAGATAAGCACGTTTCGTCCTTTTTGTTCTCCAGGCCTTTAACTTAAAAGGTTTGAGTCTAGTGCATCTATCTTTGCACTAAAATTCTTATTTGCTACTATAAATTTGAAAAGTGCTTTCATCACTAATCCAATTATTTTTCCAGTTCCTGCCAGGCCTGAAAGCGAGACGGAAAAGAGAAAAAACTGCTAGTAGAACTATTTCAATAATTGATAATTTTCGGGAGTAATTCTGTTCTTAACAATACACAGCTCATTTTTATAAATTTTTTCTCAGAGAAGAGGCAATTCAATTTATAAATTGTATCCGTTAAAAAAATTTGGTAGTTATGTATATTTTATTTTCCTGAAAAAAAAGATAAAATTGAAATTTATTTACTACCAGTTTTAATTCTTTTCCCTATTGATTTATATGGACTTTCACACCTGGTTCCTGCTTAAGTTGTCATGAGCCCAATTTTCTCGATCAGCTTTTTGTTCAGATATGAGGATACAAATAATTGAATAATAAATTTATTTAAAATCGAAATCGGATTCAGTTAAAGCGAAATAAAGAATTCATTTTAAATCAACATCAAAATTTCATAACTAGTTAGCATATCAAATAGATAATTATGACTATCTATGGTATTTTAGAGCAAAATTTAGAGCAATATTCTTATGTTAGTAATTCTTTCAGTTTTGTGATAAAAAGGCATGATTATAGTTTATCCTTATTGTGTATTGTTTTTGTGAAAAAGGAATAGTCCACACATATATCAAACATTCATTGCATTTATTTAAGAAATATTTTTGCAATTTTCATATAAAAATATTATTAAAAAATAGTAAGCATCAGACGAAGAGAGGAATGCATTTTTTACATTAAGAAATTTTGTAAAAAATTGAAAGCGATCTGATTGAGGGGCAAAATACATTCCTAACACCAAAAATTTTAAATAAGCTGTGATTGAATTGTTCCTAACGAACATTTAGGAGCATGGGAAGAGATCCACAGTTGGCGATTTACCGATAGATAAAATAGCCTAAAACAAAACCAATCATCCTTTATTAATATTAAATTTTAAATAAAATGGCTACATTTTAATCGCCAAAAAAAAAACCCATGAGAATTCAATATAACCCTGTAACTGAAACATATTTGTGGTTAGAGAAATAAAATAGTTTAAGGAATAAAAAGTTGAAAAAAAAAAGATTTTGATATTTAATTTAGTCGCGACAGTGAATTAATGAGTTAAACATTTGTATTGAATTAAAAAGTTAGTCTTTACATTGTTTGTTAAAAAGAGAACAAAATATTTATGAATGCTTTTTATGAAATGTGATATATTGGTTAAATAATTGGTTTAATTTAATTAAGAATGATTACAAAAAATTAAATTTATGAAATCAAAGAAATTTTAAAAGCTAGGAAATATGTAACGTCTAAATAATGGCATCACAATTCTTGTTTATGTATTCCCTATCGCTATGTTTCCTTTCAGTCTTTATCGATGGAACTATGAAAACTGAACCGCCGACTGAAACCAAACATTAATAAAAGCAGACGATCTTTTAAAGTAATAAAGATTATTTCCTGAAGGTATCGGAGCTAACCGTTGCCAACGCAATATAGGAAACATCGTTTCGTTTTATTAACGTCTTCCACTTGATGCCATTCTGAACTTTAATATTGGCAGTTTAATGCATTTATAACTTCTGCCCAAGAGCTTCAGGCAGGAAAACTTGAAATTGTTCCCTGAAATTGCAAGAGAATATTCCGATGAAAATTTCTATAATGAAATAAATTGCGATGCATTCATATATGACATCCTTTTCGATCGCATTATTTTTATTCTTTATTTATTTATCATGACGTGAAAGATGTTTTTTAAAACCTAATTGTGAAGTGCTGGGGCAAGAATTTATTGTTACCTGTTTATTACTTCCGTCGTTGAGGTTATGGTACGGGCACAATTGGAGTGCTACGGGCAATAATAATGATAAGTAACATTTTTTCCGAAGGTGATAATTTTTAATCTACGCTGCTCTTTAGTATTGTTTCTAGATAGATACTTTATAAGTTTCAAGATTTTTCATTAAATAACACATATTATAAACATTTTATTGCTCACTTGGTGTTTTTCTCCAAAAACGTACTTAACCGTTTCTAGAGCTGTGGTATAAAAATTATAACCTTAATTAAAAACACTAAAATTGTACAAGACAAGTATTTATACTACCCCATGAGCCAAATCTAAGTCAAATCAATAACAGAGTAAAAATTTATCTGATAAACTAAACAGTCACACAAGGAAACTAATAGAAATAATAACAAAAGTAATTAATGAATTAAAGAATTACGTTTTTAAGACAGTTTAATAACTCACTAAAATAAAAAATAAAAATTCCGGTCGTTTCCAAAGGGATATTTCACTTATGTATTTTTAAATTATTTGTCAAAAATGAAGTTGAAGGAAGCATACATATAGAAGTTTACAAACAACTATATGAAGTGAAGAAAAAAGTCAAAAATAAAATCGAAAATAAATCTAAAGAATTACTACTATGGAAAGTGGGACTGAAAATCTTAAAACCTGTTTGGTTGTCGGAGAAAATTGAGATGATTTTCAAGACGATTATTAGAAACATCTGTTAATTTCATCAGGCAATCGAATTGGTTTGGTCTCTTTTTATCCCGCTTTTCTAGATTTAATGACGTTTTTGTTTCTTCGTGACTCACTTGTCAATTAGCGACTTTTTGCTTCTCTTTGGTAAATGCGTAAAATAATAAAAACTATATAACAACATTTAAGTTGAATTTTTTTTTTTTTTTAAGAACACATACATCATTACAATTTACCATTACTAAATGACAACAGGGAGAAAATACATACAAAAATTAATAACAATTAGCACCAATTGTGCTTTTTAAAGAAGCGTGCACTGTGGAGTTACGCATAGTTTCTTGGAACATTTCGTTTTTCCCTTTAGACACGCTTTGTGGTTTTTCAAAAAGAAAAAAAAAGTGTTTTTATGGAAAAGAAATTAATTAAAAAAATCTAATTGATTTAAAAAGCTCTACCTTTCTAGGCAGCCTGAGAAATTGTGCTGCTTTTCTATAGTACATGTGTTTGTTACATCATAAAAAAATAAATAAATAAAAATAATTAAGAAAGAAAAGTGAAGTTGAAAGCAGGTTTAATAGTTTTCGAAGTTCTCGAGAAAGCTATTTTACATACCTGCTAACTTTAACGATTTTTGCGAAAAGTTTTATTTTTAAAGTGGTAATAAATGCATGCTATTCTTACTTTTAAAAACTTAATTTTAAATGATTTTGACCACCACTATTCTTAAAAAAATTAATCATATAAATATGTGATACAATTGAGGTTATCTATCTACACCAGTGATTCCCAAACTTATGACTTTTGTGTACCCTTTCTAAATTTTTCGTAACGCAGTGTGCCACTAATAAATAATGAATGTATTTTTTTTTAACACGTTCACGCCGGCTGTTCAGGCCTGAAAGCGGGACGGAAAAGAGAAAATACTGGTAGAAGAACTATTTCAATATTAGATAATATTCGGGAGGAATTAATCTATTCTCAACAATAACAATTCACCGTAAGGAAATTTTTCACGGTGAAGAAGCAATTCAATATCAAAATTGCATCCGTTGAAAACAATTGGTAGTTATGGATTTTTATTATTCCCGGAAAAAAACTAAAAAATGAAATTTATTTGTTACCAGTTTTTACTCCGGTGCGCCGCCCGATGAGACAATCTAGCGCGGGCCACCGGTGGCCCGCGCCGGCGTGAACGTGTTAAATATTTTTATTAATATATTTTAGTCATTAAGTATTAACTCTGCAAAAAATAGCCAATAGAAAAATACGTAATCGCAAATTTTCATGGCTATTTTTGTTTTTGAATAAAATTTTCGTTTGTTGTAAGATATTTCGCATAAGAACGCGTACCCCCGCTAAACTGTTCCTGTACCCCTGGGGGTACGCGTATCACACTTTCATACCTGCCAACTTTTAATCCCTTCCATTATGATTTTTCCCAGTGGTGTTAAAATGGATTTAAAATTTTAATTTTAAGCAAAAAAATACGTTGTATTTAAAGGTGCTTAAGCTGACAGCTATGATAGTTACGCATTTTTATATATATGCTTAATTTTTTTAAGAATAGTAGTGATCAAAATCATTTAAAAATTAAGTTTATAAAAGAAAAAATAATATATATTTACTACCACTTTAATTATGAAAATAAAATTTTTCGCCAAATGCGTAAAAGTTGGCAGGTATGCACTTTGGGAAACACTGATGTACACCAACAGTACCAGTTGCCCTAGGGCAAGAGTGTTCGTCGTCAAGGTTATCTGTTTAACCTTTCTCAAAACATACTGTATTTTTCCGCCTAAAATTGTAATTCAGTTTACAATTTACTACCACCTAGGGTGAAAGCGAGACGGAAAAGAGTTAAGGCTAGTAGTACAACCATTTAATTTATTACTAGTTTTCGGAAACTATTCAGGAATATCCACTTTATTTTGGAAAAGAAGGAGTTTTATATATGTGCAAGAATTATGAAAGAAATGTTGATAGTTACAGATATTTTATTTTTCTCGAAAAAAATGCTAGAATGAAATATCTTTCTTACCAATTTTTGTTCTTTTACGTCTTGCCACATAAGGGCTTTCAGCAATGACTACCACTGGGAAAAATCCTCCTCGAAAGTTTAGTCAGTCGGTAGGTAGGCAATTATCTCTTTGAATTACGAATGCCAGCGTTAGCAAGCACATTTAAAATTACTGCATAGATTTGATTTCAAATCATAACAACCATTTATTATTTTTTTTATACTTATTAAACTAGTATAAGAAAAGTAGTGGTAGATAAAGCTTTTATATATTAAACTTGGTATCTTTAGGAAAAATTTAATACTTTTCCAAACTAGTGAAATATTCAATGAGCAAGTAATAACCGGTGACAGGCGAAGCCAAGATTATTTAGTAGATTTGTTTCCACCACTATTTCTAAACAATTCGTAAGCTTATATCATTCATCACTTTTTACACGTATGTCATGCTAAAATTTTAAAAAAAACGAGAAAAATCTGAATTAACTATTCAAACTATTAATAAATCTAAAATTTAGCACGCACTTTATAAGCGCTTAACTATTTGGCACGCATTTTTTTAAACATTCTATTTATTAGCAAACAACTTTTTAACCACTCATTTACGACGCAATTTTAAAAATTTCGCATACACCTTTTTAAACATTTTATCAATTAGCAAACACTTATTGATCACTCATTTAGCATAAAATATTTAGACACTAAATTATTTAGCGTACACTCTTTAAATGTTAAATTGTCAGAACGCACTTTTATACACTTTTCTAATTAGCACATACTTTTTAAACATTTTCAACACACACTTCTGAAGCACTTAATTATTTAACACATACTTTATAAGAGCTAAACTATTAGTACACACTTTTCAAACACTTTACTAATTAGCACATACTTTTTATATTTTTGAAATTTAAATTTTTTTATTTGAAAATTTTTTGTTTTTAAATTTTTTTGAGCACACACTTCCGAAGCCTTTAATTATTTAGCGCACACTTTTTACATTTATTCTGTAAAATAGTTTCTATTACAATCCTGTATAATTTTGCTCTATTAAAGTTTCTAATTATTGTAAAATGTATGAAACTTTTTCATTCTTTAGCATTTAATTACAAAATAAATAGAACCTCTTTTTTAAAATCAAGCTATTTGAAAGATATTTTTAAATTTTACTCTCATACATATAATTAAACAAAGTATTTTAATATGAACGCATGCAATAATACTGTTTTTGTTAAAATCACTTAAATATCAGAGTTTTAAAAAGAAATAGATAGAGGGCATTATCAGATTTCAATAGTAATTACATAGTTATTTGCCATTGGAGCTTGAAATTTAATTTTTAGTTTTCTCTAATTCTTAGTGAACAAGATCTTCGTTGCTATGACAATCGTTGTCAATAAACGAAGAAAAGAGATGAAAAATTCGTACCTGTTTTCTTATCGTGTTTGTTCCTTAGAAAGAAGAAAAAAAAATCTGTTTTAATTTTTAGATTAAAATTCAAAGAAAGGGAAATAAAAATAAAACTTATATTCCACGAAATTTTTGCTTTGAGGCATTAGTCTTGGAATTTATAAGTTTAGTGCAAAATGAAACGTAAATTAATATAAAGTGTAATCAAAGTGGTAATGGGAAACGATTCTTTTTTTAAAACATTTAAATAATATAATTTGCGGGAAGTTTTTCCAAATTTAATTTCTGTTTTATTACCATTTTGTGAAATCTTCTATAACGACTGTACAAGTTTGCAGATATGAATTTTTTATTTTATTTCTAATCTCGTTAATCAATTAATCGTAACTATTACTATGACTTACAATTCAAATTATTTATTCTTTCAATAATTCTAATTCAATGTTAATTTCCCGCCATTATTCATTTCAACCCATAAAAAACTGCTGTAGAATTAATTTGGTTGTCAGTTGTATCTTTTTAACATGATTGATTAGAATGTATTTGTGACAATTGAAACGAAACGGTTAAGATTAAGTATCCTACCACCTTTTCCATTAAGGTATTTTTCTTATCAAGCCACTTTGTTCAGGAAATGCATTGATCTGTGCGCCTTATAAAAAAAAGTGGTAAGAGAATTCCGACGCTTTTTGTCAGTTATGAGTGAAGCAAGATATTATGCTTACGAGCATATTTTCATAATTTAAGTAACTATATTTATTTCTGAAACTGGTTATTGTTTCGATCAGCGGTACCCATTTTTTCAGCTATGGAACCCTAAATGATTGAACTTTATTCAACAGAACTCCGATATAATTAAGTATATAAAAATCAATTGTTAGCGTATTAATCAATAAAATAGTTTTTATTTTTATGTCGAATAACAAATTAATAAGAGGAATAAAACTTTTTTTTATCGTTTTTTTCAAAATTATTCCTAAATTGAGTTTTATGGAGTTAAGTTGCAATGACAACACCTGGAGCTGTATCCAGTAAAGTTTCTAATTAGTTTATGGGGTAGATACATTAGCCCCCCCCCCAAATTAGCCAAATTATGATTTTTGTTCAAATGAAAGCTAAAAGAACTGTTATATACGTTCAGAATGGTTACCAGGGAAACATTTCTTTATTAACACGTTGAATGCCATGGGGGTCACCGGTGACCGCCACTGAGTTTGTTCATAGCGCCACGGGGTCACCGGTGACCGACGACGAAAAGATTATTAGTAACACATAATTCGAGTAAATTTTTAATTTTTTTATAATATTATCGTTACTAAAATGGTTTTAAGAAATTAATGCTATAGAGAACACGCAAAAATAGTTTTATTTATATACACAGAGATGCCAACTTGCTTCGAACAGCGAATAAATATTTTCAAGTGGTAGTTTATTAATTGTGATTCTTGGTTTAATAAATTCAATTTCATAGATTTTTATCCACCACTATTTCTAAACAATTCGTAGGCTTATATAATTGACCCCTTTCTACAAGTATGTCATGCGACCTAATCATGGCTGCATTCACTTCCTTTTTAAAGGCAATTTGCGTAAATCATCGCTCAAGTTGTATATAATTTCTAATCATGGTTATTATTTTAATGTTACTACACTGTTACATTATTCAAAATGTTATATTCACTGTAAAATATTTTTAAGATGGATGGGTTAGGGGCCGCTGCGCGGCCTAGGCACCCAGTTGTTTAAATAAAGCAAGCAAATATGTCATGCTAAACCTTTTAAAAAACTAGCAAAGTCTGTCTCATATTTGCAAATGTGGTTTATAGTTATTTACCGTTTGGCCAGAGCCATGTAAAATTAGCGTGGCATTCAACGTGTAAACGAATTTAGCTATTTTATTTTGATTTGAAAAGCTCGATGGGAAATATCAATGCAATTTGTCACAAATGCAGGTTTTTTTTTTTAATAATAGTGTTATTAGAATCAATTCTAATCATACAAATTCAGAAACAAAACAAATATATATTAAAATTTATTGTTCTAAGAAAAATAATGTATTTTTAATCAGAAAATTTGCTATTTCTTTTTCATTAGCATTAATTTCATAAAGACAACCAAAATAACCATAACCGAACAACCACTTCTCACATTTTTTGTCGGCCACGCTATCGTTGCCAGGGGTGAAAGCGAGACGGAAAAGAGAAAAGGCTGGTAGTAAAACCTTTTCAGTTATTGCTAGTTTTTGGGAGGAGTTTACTTATTCTTTTTTAAAACTAATTATCAATATCTACTTTATCTTGGAAAAGAATTAGTTTTATATATATGCTAAAATTATAAAAGAAATCGTGATAGTTACAGATATTTTATTATTTTCGAAAAAAATGCTGGAATGAAATGTCTTACGTACCAGTTTTTTCTCTTTTCCGTCTTGCTATATAAGGGCTTTCAGCCATGATCGTTGCTAAACACAAAATTAAGACTTATCTTCGATTTACGTATTTGTTTAACACTAGGTTTACGGGACGCGTCATTTTGACGCATTTCGAATTTTATAAGGAAAATTACAAAGCTCGTTTACATTTTTATTTTATCTCTTGTAATGACTTTTAAAATTTCAAGTGGTAAAGAATTCAATTGAGATTACAAGCTGACGTCTCTATAAATAAATATTGGCCAAAACTGAATAACACATTGTTAGGATATTGGTGTTAGCTCGGTGCTTGGCGCGAAGCGCCACCAACCGATTCACCTATACCGTGTTAACACTGCACTACCATGTTAAGTAGAATAAAAATTTTATGCTGGTATACTTTTAGGGTCTGGTCTGTTTGGTAGAACTGGGCACTTGAGGCCATGTAATTGCCCTTTTCCCATTCATCATAAAATACTGGATACTTGCATAAAAATGGGATACATAAAAGGAGAAGTCCAAAATAGGTTGAGGTGAAAAATGGCGCTTTGCCATGGTACAAAAAAAAAAAAAAAGATAAAATGAAAGTGTGGAAAAACTGGGAGTTGACATGAAATGAGTTGAGAGTAATCAACAAAAGATGAAGTCCACTGTGCTTTGCTTGAAAAAAACATCACGATTAGACAATTGGCATCACCAGTCTTCGCTACTAATTTAACCTGAAGGAACCTATCGACCGACAGTAGCTAGACCCCTATTTGTGATAGGGGGACTTGATATGATGGTACCTGACCGCGAAGCGGGCATCTCACTTTTTCGTCTAATAAGGTTCGCCCTAAGGCGACTGTTACTCTTGGCTTTATCCTCTTCAGACCTGATATTATCAATTTGTTAAAGTGGTAGCTATATTTTGAAAAATATACATACTTTAAAGTATTCATATCTGCTGAAAAATAATTTCATTTCGTTTATTGTTAGTTGAAAAATTCAAAACTGATCTTATAAAATTAATTGGAAGTAAAGTTAATGAAATTTTCTGCAGTCTTCAGAAAAGTTCGTCACCACTCTATAATTTTTCTCAAGTTGGTGATATATTGGGTCTGAAGAGGTCAAGAGATGTATAAGAAATTTCCACAAAAAGGCTGTGGACGTTTTCAATTGGATGCTGGGGGTAGACAGAAGCATTACAATATATTTATTGAAATTATTTAAATATAGTGGTAAAAAAAATAATTTTAAATCGATTTTTAATTGGAAATCACTGAGGGAATAGGTTAAATTCGTAGTCTCTAAGTTAATGTTAGTTACGAAGTAACTCGGATGTAGATGTAGTTAATTTACGTCGCACTAGAGCTGCGCAATGGGCTATTGGCGACGGTCTGGGAAACATCCCTGAGGATGATCCGAAGACATGCCATCACAATTTTGATCCTCTGCAGAGGGGATGGCACCCCTGCTTCGGTAGTCCAACGACCTGCACGCGAAGTCGAGCACTTTACGGTAGAACAGTTTAACGAGGACCAATACCGCACACCCTCGGTCCCTGCGCAGACTGATCCAAGTGGTCACCCACCCGCACACTGACCGCAGCCAGTGATGCTTGACTTCGGTGATCTGCTGGGAACCGTGTCTTAACGATCAGTCCACTGCGGGACACGAAGTAACTCGGATTTAAATTTAGCTATAATTAATGAATAAAACAATGAGAAGCTTTCTTTTGTTTATAATGAAAAAAGGGAGTCTACTTAACAATAAAAATATTTAACTTGCGCCAATGAAATGATTTTATTTGTTATGATTTATTAATTAGTTTATGAATCAGTATATAAGAGTATTAGTAAATTCCAAATAAAAGAAATAATCAGTGCTTTTATACTTTCAGATGGACGGTGCGCTATTTAAGGTAACAAAGTTCATAAAAACGGATACAGTATAACAAGCCCGGTAAGTACTTTTTTTTTAAGCATTAATTAAACTACTCATTTATCATCATCATAATTATTGTTCATTATTATTATACATTATTATACCATGCGTTGAATTCAAGACGAGATATAACTGTAGAGCGAATTTATTTCAGAAGGGTACTTTACTTTTAAAAAAAAGAGTGAGTAATATTACAAATACTTAATATTAAAATAACAGGTAAGAATACCAATACTTACAAAATCGTTTAAGAGGACGCCATACTACGGGAGAAACTTATCGTTGCTAATTCTCTTCGTCCCCATAACTAATTTATAATTTAAAGTATACGAAAGGTGAGTACAGACAAACCTAGAGTAAACCATGAAGTTTCAAATTATAAAATAATAATTTCCCAATGAAAATCAATTATAAGAAGATGATTTAGGATTAAGCTATGGGGAAGTTCTCTTCCAATAATTTGTTTGCATTTTGATGCTTAGACATTTTGTTTTTCCAACAATTGAAACTTTATGGCTTACTCTAGGTTTGCCTGAACTAATTTTTTAATTTTTTTTAAATTTTAACTTTTATTAAATTAACTTTTTTTAAAAAATGTTTCTAATGTAAGGAGAAAGAGAATTTGTTACGAAAAGCTTCTCTCGTGGTATGGCGTCCTCTTAAAAGCACAGGTACATAATGAAATGAGTAGAAAAATAGGTACTTAAAATTAAAGTAACGAGCGAAAGTACAACTAAAATAACAGTCAAAATACAAAAAGTGTATGAAGTATATATGGATTCCCCCCCCCCTCTCTTTTGAATTGAAACAGATAATTATTAAAAAATGGAGATTGGACACTTCACAGCCAGTGGCGTAGTTTTTTTTTTGGGGGGGGGGGACAAAAAATCTTCCGATATTATACATTGCTTGATTAATGAGCTAGTGTATTGGAAATAGGATGTAGTTTCAAAAAAATTTCTATTATTTTTTTTTGTTTTTTGTAATTTAAACATTAAGAGAATAAATAAATAAATAAATAAATAAATAAATAAATAAATAAATAAATAAATAAATAAATAAATAAATAAATAAATATATATATATATATATATATATATGCTCGCAGCACATCTAGCTGCTTTGTTTTGCATGGTTTTCTAAAAATTTCCAAAAATGTTAGCAAAAAGAAAGAAAGAAAAAAGACATAAATGAACTAAGGTGTTTCTTCCCAATGCTTAAGATTTCAAGGTAAAAATATTTAATTGCGAAGTCTACAATTCCGAATTTTTTAATTTTAAAAAGAAAGCTAATAAAACTGAATTAATAATTTAAAAAACAAAATATCAACACCACTTTTGAAATTTTCTGAGAACCGTACGAACCCTGAACGGTAAAATCTCTTAATGTTTAGAGAGATCAGGAGGTTTTATGTATCAATCCGTACCTTATTGTGACAACTTAATGTTCGGGGGAGGAGGGGGGGAGCAATTTAATTCCAATTTACTGGTTTTCACGCCTTCCTGTTTTCCTAGGCATGTCAAATAACAAATTGCCTCTTTTACTAATCACGAAACAAAATATTACGGCCTGTTTATCAAACCAATGTATTTCTTCCGTTATATTGGAACTCTTGAATCAATAAGGCAATATGGCCTTGAGGACTTTCATTTTAAGACAGCAGCGCCTTCTGAACAAATATTCTATTTTTTTTCTTAAATCTCATTCATTATGAGCGTATGGAATCGAAGCAAAAAATGCTTATCGAAAGCGTAATTCCCAAAATGATTCATCGCTATCCTAAATATTGATGATATATTGCTACCATTATAATGAAGGCGAAATTTCTCTGTAGATTTATATATTTGACTTTTATGATGCTGTTTTCGTGGATGCATCTTGAGACATTTGATAATTCTATCATGAAACATTCTTGATCTACTTATTGAGTTGTAATTCTTCGTATTGAACGTATTCTGGATTGTTTCTCGTATTGTAAATAAAATACCTACTGGATTATTTAACATCGCTACGTACGAAGCAATACTGATTGTTTATTTCAATGTATACCTTTACCAGTTGACTGTGATGAAATATGTAATTTTGTTCTGGATTTAGTATTCCTTCTTCTCTAAAGGTAAGCTAAAATAAAATTTTTGTACAGCTCTATCGTATTTACGTGATATATATATATATATATATATATATATATATATATATATATATATATATATAGCATGGAAAATGATGAAAAATTTAAAAAAAAAGGAAAAATTTTACAAGAAAATATTTACAAAATTTGATGAAAAATATTCAAAAATTTAAATAAAATTGGAAAACAAAATAAGGAAAAATTATAATCTCATCATCAGCCCACACGATTATATTAATAAAAAGTGCTTTCTAATATTGTATTAATGTAGTCAAAGCAAAATATATCAATGCAATAGAGTGAGGAACACTAAGAACTGAAACAAAAATTGAGAAAAAATTTGAATATTTTTTTAAAATATTTTTCCTTCTCCTTTAAAAAAAACCTTAACATCATTTTCCAAGTTTTCCACCATATTTTTCACTTATTTTATGAGTTCTATATACTTGCTGCTTATGCGCAGTATTTTGCTCTTAATTTTCTTCGTGCCTTTTTTTAAAATTTTTTTTGTCTTTTTTATGTTATTATATGTATACAATATATAGCTTTTGAGTGCGTTGTCATACAAATTCGTTAACTTTTATGGTTTGAGAATAATAAAATGTAATAAAATGTTATATCTATTTGAATTACACTGTATTTCTAAATATGTGAGTATGAAATAATTTACTGATATAAATTGAAATATAAGTTGAAAGAAAAAGAACGACAGTGTCTATTAAAAAAATATAAATTTTATTATTAAAAAAATAAATAAGTTTCATAAAATATATGTATGGAATGAAATAAGGAAAACTTAATAGTTTAAAGAATTTTTATCAACAAATATATTATTGATATACGTAAGCCCAGAAAATTTTCATGATTCCTCAAAATATTTGAAAATCTAAATTTTGAGATTTTATGAAACGTTTAAACAAGTAACATTTTAAAATAATTTCAAATTTAGGGCCATTTTTGTCGACAAAGATTTTATGACCTTTCAATATATTTTGAAACTTCAATTTTCAGTTTTTATAGTAGTACGCATTCAACGATTACAAAATGCATGATAAAATAACTTTTCAAAATCACCTGCTTTTACTGCCTATATAAGATTTTATTGTTCTTTTATGCATTTTTAAAGTTTACTTTACAAAATATACGCAATGTTTATAAAAATCAATAATAAATTATTTTTTAAAAATTTGCATATTTCTTAACTCTATAAAGTTTTTATGATGTCATAATGAATTTACACGCCATAATTTCAGTTATTCTTTAAAAAGTGTACACAGAATTTTAAAAAAAAAAAAAATTGAATATCAATATTAAAAAAGCTTTTAAATTTATTATACAACCCGAAAAAGATTTTATTACTCATTAATATATTGGTAAACCTAAAATTTCAGTTTTTATACAGTGCACTTAACATTTAAAATAAATAAATTCTGAAATTTATTTCACGTACAGTTAACTTAACCCTTTGGCGCAGATGGGACACCATTGTCTCTTTTATATACATTTTTTCTAGCACTCCAATTACGAGCAAAAATATATTTTGGTATTTTTTAATTACAAAAAAAAAAAAAAAAACAGTCTAATAGTTACAAAAAAAATCTGTTTGATTATATGAATTATATTTGTACTAAAATATAAAATCCAAAGAAGTAGTTTGAAAATTTTTTCCTTCATTCATATTCAAAAATTTTTGAATAATTGTTTTTGTAGTTTAATAAAATTTAAATAATGAATAACTATTTCTCTTAAAACTAAACAACCGCAAAAAAGTGTAATTTGGGAGATTTTACCTTTCACATAGATAAAGACACCGATGTTTTACGCTGTATTTCATAACCATATACTGTTAAAATGCTAAACATAATATTTTAACTTATTTTTGACCTAAATTAAATACAAAAAGAAAAGCATGAAAAATACGTTTAATGAAAATTCTGCCTCAATGGATTAAGATAAAGGTAGATATACTCTAATTAATTGTAACAAAGATCCAGAATTATATAGTGGCATAACATAACAAACGAATAAAAAAAAAAAGCATCAAAATAAATACGTATGGCACATGTCCAAAACTGGCACGCAAGCGCCGAATTTTGAAAACGTAAAATATCACAATTAGGATTATTGCTACGAATGCGAAGGCCGAACATAAAGTCAAGGTAAATAGGTTAAAAGATATGGTCGTCCAGAGCTTTCGGTAATATTATAAGAATTATGTATTTATTCTTTGTTTTTCTTTTGATAATAATAGAATTTTTTTTATTGTGATGATAGCGGTAGCAGACGTATCTATTCATTAGTCTTATAGTTATTTACTTTCTG
Source organism: Parasteatoda lunata (assembly GCA_949128135.1). Classification (NCBI taxonomy): domain Eukaryota; kingdom Metazoa; phylum Arthropoda; class Arachnida; order Araneae; family Theridiidae; genus Parasteatoda; species Parasteatoda lunata. The sequence goes on along the minus strand of OX421979.1, from coordinate 83,138,543 downwards.
TTATTGTAAAGTTCAGTTCGCTTTAAATGAAGTTTCTATATATGACGGTAGTTTAAAATTTAGTTAACGCGTCCGTATTTTGGTCACTGATTTAGCAAAGAACGGCTTATTTCTCGTGCTGTAACCTTCAAAAAGGTTATTATTTCGTTTATTTTATTTATTTGTTTACATTACTTATTTTATTGATTTATTTATATTATTTATATCGTTTATTTATTTATTTTGTGATTTGTTCATACTTGCTAGCATTCGGAAAAGGTAATGAATAAATTAATATTAAAATGTTGAATATTTCAATCTTTTTAAGGGAGAAGGGATTATTCGTCAGTATAACTATTTTAACGTCTTATATTAAGCTAAAATAATAAAGAAACCATTTCGATTAGATCATTACTAAAGGATTTCGGAATTTTATTAATTGATGTATGATAAATGGTTTAAAATTTTGTGCCTTTTATCATTATATTCTTAAGTACTAATTTTTCTATAATATTTAAATTACCAGTAGTAATATGTTTATGATGTTTATCAACAAATTCAAAATATTTCTCTTTTTCACAATGACATGTATAATATAGATTAGTTTTTCCTAAATTTTCGATAGTATCATTATAATTAAAAATAGTTCTACCAAGAGATTTATTATCATTAATGCTTTTAATTACGTGAAAATCTTTTAATTGAAACAATTTTTTTAAATTTTCAAAAATATCTTGAAATTTAGTCTCTTCGAAAATAGAGTTTCGAAAGTTAATAACAAATTATAAATTATCTAAATTTCTCTTTTTATTTGGTGAAATTTTACTCATTTTTTACAAGATCGAAACAGAGAATTTCGAAGTGCAAATTAATAAAAGAAAAGTTCATATTAAGATCTTGAAGCTTGTATACATCACTATTCTTAAGGGAGAAAACAAAATTTTTTCATTGTTTTAATATTATAATATTTATTAAAATCTTTTCCATATTAGAAATAAAATTTACACTTAATTTATCACTATTGAAAAACTTTTTAGTACTTCCTTTTCCCCGTTTACTTCGATTTGTATGCTTATCTTTAATGTGAAAAAGTGAGTAAGTTGAGGAGTTAATCTGTGTATGTTGGAAGGTATCGTTTAGCCAATACGGTAAAATTGTTTTGTATAAAAGCATGTGGTAATTTTCTTTTCCAATCTTAAATCGATATCTTCTTTAATTCAAATTGATGGAGTACCACAAGGATCTAATTTTTCATCTCTCTGAGCTAACTTATTTTTACACTATTATGAAAAAATTATAAACTCTTAACCTTAAATTTGTTTTAAAATTTATTGATGAATTAATTATCTTTAATTTTCAAGATTATACAATTTTGTTAAAAAATATTTAGCCCGAGGAATTAATCTTGATTCGTAATCCTCATGATAATATTAATTTTAAATTTTTGGATTTCGGTAATAAAAAAAGAAGAAAATATCTGCTTTGATTTATACGATAAAAGAAATATAAACAAACTAGTTACTTGGAATTCTAATGTATCTAATAACACGTATTTAAATACCATTTTTAATCAAATGAATAGAATTAAAAGAATATGTATTTAAGGTTTATTTATCCAAAAAACAAATACACAAACTGTATTTAAAATTTGATAAAAAAAAAACAAGCAATGGATACCCAACTAATGTAATTAAGTTCTATATAAAATCATTGAGTTAATTGTATGTATTATTAATAAATTTGCTAAAATTTCTTTGTTAATCTCTTTACCATGTGCAAATCCAATTCGGGCAAATTCGTGACTACAAATTTGTGCAAAACGGGCAATTCACGTTTCTCTCTCTTTCTGTTAATTTTCTAAAATCATTAAAATTGCATAATTAACCAAACGAAATAATTATAACGAAATAATTTTAAATCATTCTTCAAATCAAGATTCCGGTATGTGTAAGTTCATTTGAATTCACTATTCGCTTTATAGATTTCGTTTTGTGTTTTGTTCTGTATTTTCTGTTTTTTGCTTGATGTGTTTCATTTCGCATATATAATTTGTATCTAATGTTTTTTCGTTTCTTTTTTTTTAATGCTCCTCACACTTTATTTTGCTTTGGCTATATTGTCTTTAAAAAATATGTTATATAAATATGTTCTATTATACAAATGCTAATATTTTAATTTTTGTATCTATAACACGATAAAATGAAGATTAAAATATCTAAAATAAGATTTAAAAAAGGGTTTTAAGTTAAGTTTCCAATCGTTGCAAAAATTCATTAAAAAATCCTTCTTTCCTACATTCTTTTACTGTGTCGTCCCCCCTTAATTAAAAGAATGAATTACTATCATTTGAGAGTTGTGCCCCATTAGGATTAAATATACAACTATTTCTTTGTGAGATATACATCATACATCAGAAAAAACAGCAGTCTATAAATGAATACCCCGTAATCAAAACCAAGTAAAACTCTTGGAAATTGGTGCGTTGGCGTATATCTAAGCTTTGGCGTTAAAATAAATCGGATTATCATGATGAAGTGTAACATGCATTGTTTTTATCACCACAAACGCCACCACTGTTTAGCTTTGTACGGCGAACCATCTTTGCATATTTTGAGTATTTCATCCATTTATTTGATGACTGTCTTTTACAGTTGATTAAATGCCGTCCTTAAACTCCGACCTCTAAAGTAAAGCAAATGTAATAAGTGGCCTGAAAGTTAACTTCATTTGGAGAGCCATCCACGTTTCCTTATTTAATCACTTTTCTGCAATTCGTAAAGGCAATGACTTTTTATGGAAAAAGCATTTAATTTAATTGTTTGTACGATTCAATCTGAATACTAACACATCTAAAACTCACGATTTAGGAGAACGAGCTATTGTGATAGTCTTTTTCAGATAATAGGAAATTTTGTATTTTCGTATAAGAAATGTCACTGAAACAAGACAGTCATGAATCTTAAAACTTTATAACAACTTTTTCCAGTCTATACTCTAGGCCAGCTGTTCTTAAATAGTGTTCCGCTGAACCCTGGGGTTCCGTAGAATTTTCTCATTGGTTCCGAGTGTTTAAGTTTTTAAATAAGTAATAATTTTTAAAACTTGTATTACATTCATCTCAAAGCATTAAATAATAATTTCTTTGATAGTTTCGCTGTTTTTATTAAATTATTTAAGTAAAATACCGGTAAAAAAAGAAATGGCAAAATTTATAAAAAATTGTATCAGTTTTCCTCGCTCAACTATTCAATTCAAAATAATATGACCAGATTCAAGAATAATGAATTATGTTTCTTTGATAACTATTCTCAACGTTTATAATAGTTCGTTTTTAAAAACAAAAATAATTCGAAAACCATAACAAAAATAGTTTATTCGATAGTTTCGTTGTTTTTATTAAATTATTAAAGAAAAATTTCGGTAAAAGAAGAAATGGCAAAATTTATAAAAAAAAAAATAAAAAAAATGTATCAGTTTTCTTCGTTCAACAATTCAATTCAAAATAATATGACCAAATTCAAGAATAGCGAATTATGTTTCTTTGATGACTATTCTAAACGTTAATAAGAGTTCTTTTTTTTAAAACCGTAATTCAGCTTATTTGATTCATTTTCAGCTTAAGTATGTCCCAAAAATAAATTCTGAAATAGACTAGATGCCACTCCAGGTCAGCGATTACAAATATTTTATATAAAGCTTATTATTTTAATAGTTTCAATGAGAAAACAACTACTGAAAAAAAAATTATTCTTCGCATTAAATATTATCCAAAGAATTCTCGATATTTTAGGGTTCCGTAACCGTAAAAAAATTGGGAACCCGCTGCTCTATAGGCAGTAGTTTAAAAATCTGAATGGGATACCTGCAAGTGACGTGGTGTGAGTGTCCGAATCCTTATTGGTTGTTGAAATTGGCATTTGTTTACGTTAGCAACTGTTCTTTCCATTCTATTTCGAATAAGCCAGGCCCGTCAAGTATTGATTCTCATAAGTAGCACATTCTATATCCTTCACAAAGATTTCTATTCTTTCACTATATATTTCATTCTTAACACAAAAACAAGCACGAAGCCTTGTGGAACATAAACTAATCAGGCATCGAAGTTGCCAGATATACAGAACAAAAATACGTCACGGTTTCAATGAAATACATAAACAAAAAATAAATTTAAGTTAAGTAAAATGCGTAGAAGAGAAATAATTATATTTAAAAAAATTTAATCTGCGATTCGGAGCTGTATTTAATTAACTTCACGTTAATTAACATTCTAACTTCAGTAGAAAGACTTAACAAGCCATATTGTTTATGAACGATTCAGCTGGCGTTGAAGTCATAGGTCACGTGTCTATGTATTAGTGCTCTTCTTTTTTAGTAAACAGTTAAGGTACATTTTGGGCGTTGGCAACAAAGAACTGAAGTATGATAAGCGAATAAGCGTTTAAACTTAGATGTTCACAAATTTCTGAATAAAAATTAATTTCTCAACTGAGCAACGAAAAGCTGAAACAAACTTAGCTATAAGTTGAGCCGAAAAGGAATAGATTCAACGCAAATATTTCATCTATGCAAACTGCTTTATATTTTTAATTTGTTTTTATAAATCCTAATAATTAACGCAGGAGAAATATTCGTTTTTTTTCTCCTTTAAAAAAAAAAACAAAAAAACAAAGATTAGCAACATGTGCCTTTTCTTCATTTTCAGACTTTTTTTTCTTCCAAGTATCTTCGAAATGAGTATAAATCAAATCGTAAAGCATATAAATTGAATTGAATGCGTATAAATTAACGATTTCAGAAGATGTATGTGTTGCATATTCTTAAACCTTCATTTTAAAAAGAATACCATTATACATACAGAGTCAAAATTACCACTGAGCGAGCTCGAAGTTCGAAGCATTACGTAAGAGACTTTTGGAAGGGGGAGGGCAGTTTAGTGAGTTTGATTGCGCAGAGAAGAATAGTTCAACAATTAAAACAAGTTTAATTTAAAAGTTTTGAATGTCAAAGCTTGCCCCATACTTTAAATTTGTTAGTTCATTTATTGAATGTTATTTTGATTTGATTTGATTTTAAGACCGTCGTTGAACAACCGAACCAATTTTTGGGTTTGCGACAACTAATGTTCAACTACTTAGCTTTGTAATTTTTAGACTAATCCAGAAGACAAGGGAACGCCTGGATCAAATATTGGGAGAAATTTGCCTTAGTGGAGGACTTTTTGATGGATCTAACCCGCACTGGCGTTACACGGAGAGGAAGTTCACCTCATTGGAAGGCGAACTTTCCATCTCCTGAGCCATCGCGTCTCTGTTATTTTGAATGTTACTATTTATTAAAAAAAAAAAAAAAAGCAACAACTATATGTTTATATTTCATTCTTGTATTTTAATCCCTTAATGGACCAATGCCGCCATAAAAGCAACGTTTACTTTTACTTACGGAGTCCAATGATGCGTAAAGGGCGGCAAAAATCCTTTTCTTATTTATATCAATCTGATTGTTCTCATATTAACAATTGATTTAATTACTATAATTAATTATACTTATAATTAATATAATAGTCAATATGATAAATAATATAATAATTAATATAATAATAAATGATGTTGCAATGATGGGAAATGAACTAAAAATTCTTCTGGATCGTTTGGGGCAGGTCAATATATTCACCATGTTTGGAATATATTCAATATATTTGGAACCTTATATATTTAATTAGTGCTGCAGTTTCGTGTGTTTGAGAGCGCAGAGAGCATAGATGGGTTCAACAATTAAAATAAGTATAATTTAAAATTTTTAAATGTCAAAACTTGCTACATACTCCAAATTACTTTATTTTAACGGATACTTACTTATAAGGATTCTTAGGATAATACTTTATTTCAAAGGATTCGGGATTTTTTTTTTTTTTTTAAAGCAACAACTATCTGTACATATTTCATTCTTGTACTTTAATCCTTTAATGGACGAATACCACCATAAAAGCGGCATGGTACTGTTACTTAATCAGACCAATGGCAACAGGGTGGTAAAAACAGGGTTCTTATTTATATCAATTTGATTGTTGTCATAATAATAATTAATTCAATTACTATAATTGTTAATTTTTATAATTAATATAATAATTAATATTATATTTAATAATATTGCAATTATACATAATTGCAAATAAACTAAAATTTCTTCCGTACCTTTAAGGGTTAATATATTTGGAAGCTTTTTTGTGCCTATCTCAGTTCTACTTTCCTGGACCAGTTTAGTATTACGCTTTAAGCACGATTCTGATTGGAATGTTACCCGTATTTAGGTAGGCTATTAATTAGATACTGTATTAGAGGTAGGCTAATGAAAGATTTATAAAATCATAACTGCAGTTTGTATTTATTCCTCATAATATAAATTACTTAAATGAAAGATTCTTCCCATATATATGCCTATTTTGTCTATATTTATATTCCGAAAAGTATATTTATATTCCTAAAAGCAATAACAACGTGGGGAAATTTTTTTGACAAAATTTCCTATAAAATATTTTTAACAATTCAATAATATAATATAATATAATATAATATAATATAATATAATATAATATAATATAATATAATATAATATAATATAATATAATATAATATAATATAATATAATATAATATAATATAATATAATATAATATAATATAATATAATATAATATAATATAATATAATATAATATAATATAATAATTATTATTTAATAAAAATAATCAAACTTTTTGTACAGCTAATTTTTTTTTTAAAAAATTCAATTATTTTAAATAACCATCAAATTTATAAATTTTTATTTTTTACTTTTGTAGTAAATCTCACTTGTACCAAAAAAATAATTAATTGTCTTTCTTTTAATTTGGCATTAATTTTTGAAATAATTTAATTATTTTTTGAAAATTAATTTTTAGTTTAAAAAAGCTCAAATTAATCATTTAAAAAAAAAAAAAACAATAAATTAAAATTTTTTTATTTTTAACTTTTGTAGTAAAGCTCACTTGTACCCCAAAAAAACAGAAGCACATATGAATATATTTATCATGTCTAAGTAACGCAGACAATATCTGCATCTTATTGCCAACAAATTAGTTTGCACCCTCCTTTTTGTAGGGCTTGTTTTCCACTTGAAGAATCTAAGAATCAATTCATCTTATGACTGAAATGTGCTTTGTCAGTAATTTTGAAGGTTATAACCCCCATTTTTGACAAGGACAGACCCTTGGCAAACCATCAGAATATTGAGGCAGACCGTAGGGCCGATGTTCTGTCATTTTATTTATTTGTTTTAGTGCGTGTCAGTTTCTAAATGTTTCCTTTTTCTAATGACGGTGAAGGTTTAGGCTATTTGATGTCTCTGTTATCATAAAAAAAATAAAGTAAAAAAGTTTTTTTAGGAAATAATATACTATTAAAAAAAATGTTTTTTATTTTTTAAAATTTTTTTACTTATTTATTTATTTATTTATTATTTTTTTTAGTTCGCAATGGCTGTTTATGATTATAAATATTCATACGTCTAGGTGTTTAAAAATGGAAAAGTGTACTTTATATAAATTTTATAAAGAATACCTAACAATGAATAGACACAAAATTTTTTTAAAACGTATGAAATATGAAAACAATTTCGCTTCTTACGAAAGTTTAAATCTTATTTTAATTATTTATTCAAAAATGTAAGCATACTTCTAAAAGAATAAAATAATATTTTTTTTAATTTTATTTATTACTATTATTATATTTATAAATTAAAAAAATTACAAATTTTTCAAGTGTACAAATGAATATTTTGATTCCACAAACATAGTTTTTTTATCACTATATATCATCTTCATACGCATATCTTTTTTTCACAGCTTTTATATATCTTTTTCAATACGTTTTCTCATAGAATATGTGAATGAGTTATGGCCTGCTATTGTTAATTAGAAAGCACGGATTATTGTTAATAATCCAGCTGTCTTTAATCACCCACTGACCTGTTTGTCAATTTATTTAAATAAAAGAAAACTTATTCTTGACTTTTTTTGATAAAGTTCTTCCTGAACTAAATTTAAAAAGAAATAAAAACTTACATTATAATTGAGGCCAACTACAGCCAAGAGGAAAACATCCAAAAAAAAATAGATCGAGTCATTAAAAGTTATTGGATTGTAAATTAGCTGCCGGAGTTAACTCCTCGATCAGAGGACCAAAAAGGAAGTAGTATTAACATTGAAGGGGCAAAAAAACTTATTAAAAAGAAAACTTATTGAAAAGAAAGAAAAGAAAAGAAAGAAGAAAAAAAAAGAAAAGTAAAAGAAAGAAAAGTAAAAGAAAAGAAGTATTAGGGGGTCAGAAAGTAATGACGTTTCGGAGCATTAAATATTCGTCTTAAAAACCAATTCATTTTTTTCGATTCATTTCGATTCATTTTAGATTTGGCATTGAAAGGGGTGAATATTATTGATTAAAAATAAAATCTTGATAGCAAATATCAAATGCATCAAAACGGCATTACTTTCTGGCCCCCCTAGTATATTTATAATAACCTAATTTAATATTGCTAATTTATTTTCGATTAAATATGGGTGGTTAAAATTTTATTATTTCTATTAAACATGGTTGCTATAGGGGACTAAAATGCGACTATTTGCAACTACTTTCTGCCTTACGGGAAATTAACGACTTTTTTTTTTGACTAAAAGACCAACTATTTTAGGCGACTATTATGCAACTTTTTTTTCTCCTTTCTTTTTTCCAACATTTTTATGGGTGATTCTCATGAAACATGACAATTCGGACCAAAAATTTAAATTTCTTAAATTCTTCACATTTAAAGTCGTCAAAATAATCTAAGATTTTTTTTGTATACTTCTTTAGTTTCACTTATTAATATCTTACAGTGTAGTTTTTTGACATTTGCTCAGGAAAAAAAATTTAATTGAAATTCACCAAATTTTGAATGCCAAGAAAATGACACATTAGCTTAAATGTTTAAAAGACAGTCATTTTAAGTTAAAAATAAGTAACTCAACTTAAGCCTTTATATTAGATGGACCATAAATTGCTTAAATTAATTCTTTTTATCCACTGTAGAAAGAATCAAAAAAAATTTTGTTGCTGATATGTACAGAATAAAATTGTGGATAATAATCAATCATTAAATAAATAAACAACTTTGATTACATCCAAGCATATTACAATCATACATAAACTTGGTATTAGGTTAATATTTGCTTTCCTTCCTTACAGTATTAGCAAATTGGCATTCATAAGCCAGGAAAATGACATCCAGGATAATGACAAATTCGCCATTTCATAGCATATAACTTTACTTTAATTAAATATTTTGGCCTAAGACATTTATATTCTGTAGAAAACAACAGGATTTTTTAAAATAACTCAGATAAATCTATGTAGTTTATGTTATTAATGGTCTCAAGAAGCCAGGAAAATGACAACACAAAAACCTACTCACCATGAAAAATTTTTTGAAATAGATTTTGAACTAGAAAATTGGTTCTTTATTCATGCAACAAGACATGCTCATATAGGAGGGTATCTAATCAATCTATTAACATAAGATATTGATTGCTTGCTCTATCTATTTTGGTTATAAACCACTAAATAAGAGTAGCCAGGAAAATGACAGATTTTCTTGGGACAAACAAATTATTGACAGAAAAAATTAATTTAAACGAAGTTTTTGTAAATAATACCCTCTGCGTATATTCTAGAAATGCTTACACCGGTTGAGATAAAAAAATTTAGATATTGAAAAATTTATAGGAAGTTTTGAAACTAGTTATTATTGGAAACATCGTTTGGGACATGCTAGGAAAATGACATTTTGAAGTTCAATTAAATTTTTTAACTATACAAAACAGCCAATGCTAGTGCAAAGTTATTTTAAAACGCTAACAGCAATGCTATTTATTAATTTTTTTTTTTAAAAAAAAGCTCTTTTAGTATTATAGTATAAGATCTTGGAGCAAGGGACAGTGAATTGTCATATTTCGTGAGAACCACCCATATACATTTTCATAGAACATGTGTTTATATACATGTTCACAGTGGTGTTAGTAACGCCACTGTGAACATGCAAATCAGGGTTGCTTTAAATGAGCGTTCGAGCTCATAGCCAACTATAATACAAGCGTTCGTAAGCGTTATTTTTCGTTACATTTTGACGTAGTGAATTGCTGGCTGTTAGTCAAGAATCTCTTCAAGAAGGTGAATAATCCATTATCAACAGCTCACTGACTTTAAACGGGATCGTGTAATAGGGCTGCGGGAAGGTGGATTTTATTTCCGCGATATAGCAGGAAGATATGGGAGAAATGTATCCACTATGCATAACTTTTATTTTATTTTATTTAATAACCGTTGTTTGTAATTTTGAATTCAATCCGGAAGACAAAGACGCTTCTAGAACAAGTATTGGGAGAAATTTGCCTTCGTAGAGGACTTTTTTGATAAAACCACATTTGTGTTACACGGAGTGAAAACCCTCGAAAACCTACCACGGTTAACCTGACAGCAAGGGGACTCAAACCCATGATCTGTGTACCACAGATGATATTATTTCACGTCAGCACTGCGGTCGGCGCGAGCCTGGTATCGACCAGTCATTGATGGGATTCAAACCCGGTTCACCACATTGGAAGACGAACGTTCTATTCCTTGAGTCACCACGGCTCACTGTGCATGATTGTTGGCAGCAGTGGTCAAGGGAAGGTACTGCTTTAAAAAGACTGAGTTCTGGGCGGCCTCGAATCCTAACCACTAGACCACTACTCGGTGGGTAGACCACCGTGTGCTGCGTATGGCTGTAGTGCACCCTAGTGTGTCTGCATCAGAAATTCGAGCTGCAATTGGCACTGCAGTGATGCAAAGAATTGTTACAAGTATGCTTCTTTAAGTACAGCTCCAAGCGAGAGGCCCTGTAGCTTGCATTCCACCCACTTCATACCATTGCCGTTTCTGACATGAGTGGTGTCGAGTTAGAGCTCACTAGAGGGCAGAGTGGAGATCTATTGTGTTTTCTGAGGAAAGTTGGTTCCGCCTTGGTGCCAGTGATGGCCGTATATTGCCTAGAAGGAGGCCAGGTGAGTTCCTTTTTTCGACCTGTCTCCGGCTTAGACACACTGGACCTATATCTGAAGTTATGGTCTGGGGAGCAATTTCCTAGGACAGCAGGAACCCTCTCGTGGTTATGATACGCACCTTAACAGAAAATTTGTACGTCGACCTGGTAATTCAACCTGTTTTATTGCCATTCATGAGCAACATTCAAGTGGATATTTTTGAACACTATAACGCTCGCCCTCATATTGCTGTTGTAACCCAACATTGTGTACAGACATGTTGCCTTGGCTTGCTAGATCACCAGATCTTTCCCCAATCGAGCACATATGGGACATCTTTAGATAACTTCAGCGTCATCCACAACCAGCATTATCTATTCCCGTAATGAATGACCAAGTGCAACAGGCATGGAACTCCATCTCAAAAAATAACATTCGGCATCTATATGAAACAATGCATGCCCGTTCGCAGGCTTGTATAAATACGACATAATGTGAAGTGGCATAATGTGAATATAACGACAATAATGTGAAATGGCTACAACTCAAATAAAATCTACAGGACCAAAAAATTACAGAATTTGAAGGAAAACACAATGGCGAATATCTGAAAATACACTTCTTTAATATAGATATGAGGCGTCGGACAATCGACGTACCTAACCAATTAAATGTAAAATATCACACCTTTCAGCTAAATGAAGAAAAATCATTGAGAGTCGTTTTAAAAAGCATTCCAGCATATATTTCCTCAGATGAAGTCGAAAAAAATCTAATTGAACAAGGATATAAACCAAAACGTGTAACTTAGATGAGAAAATATACCGAACAAGGAATCCTCAATCTGCCTCTACATATCATTACCCTCGACAAAACTGAACACAACAAGACCATTTTTTATATGGCACGTTTCATGGACGTCGTTGTCACGGTATCAACCTACAGAGGGCGTCGAGGACATACTCAGTGCCACAGGTGCCAACAATTCAATCATGTGCAGGCATCCTGTCGACACACTCCTAAATGTCTCAAATGTGGCCAGGAGCATCTAACTCATCTCTGCACTAAAGACAAAACATCACCAGCAAAATGTGCCAAATGTGGCGGTCCTCACCCAGCCAACTACATACAATGTCCTAATTACCCAGCTACTAAAACCATCACCAGCAACAGAACCAGCAACAACAATAGATACAACCATCAAAATCCTTTTGCTCCTGGCAACACCAACTTCAGTTCATATGCAGATATCCTAAAAACAGCAAACCAAAACAACTCCAAAACAGTACAACTTGATACCTCAACAATACAAGAAGCCAGAACCTTACTCACTGACCTCAAGCTCTTTGTAGGATTCATGCAAGACAACGAGTGTTTCAAACTTTTCAAAAGAATGCACAATGCAATCCAATCACATCAACAGCAAGAACAAGATGAATACTAAAATAACACAAAAATCTACCCTCAACATCTTTTTCTGGAATGCTAACGAAGTACTACAAAAGCAATATGAACTAAAGAACTTTATTTTAGACCATAACCCGGATATCATCATTATAACAGAAACTCATCTCAATGCAATCTACAACTTTACAATAGCCAACTATACTACATACAGGTGTGATAGAAAGTACAGAGGTCAACAGTCTTATTCTACAGCTGACAGTGGCTACGAACAAATTTCCATACTGCTCAACCATCAAAAACAGAATATTAAAATAACTGGCATTTATAACTCGCCTACAAATAAACTCACAGAAAATGACCTAAGAAACCTATTCCCACCAAATCTGCCAACAATTGTAGCAGGTGACTTTAATGCAAAACATACAACATGGGGATGCAATAGTTCTAATCATACTGGAAATCATCTTAAAGCTTTCATCATAAAAAATAAACTTACTGTCATAGCTCCAACTTCTCCAACCTATATTCCTACTCTTCTTAATTACAGACCAGACATCCTTGACTTCCAACATCCAAATCCCTATGGTTGCATGCACACTAAACCACTTGTTATCTGATCATCTACCAGTACAATTGCTCGTCGGGCTAGCCATAAAACACGTTGAAAAACCCAAACTAAAAACTGACTGGAATCTCTTCAAAAATATACTTACCAGCCACAATAGCAGCTTACCAATCTTAAACGATGAGCCAGCAATTGATTCATACATCCAGAAAGTACAGTCTGAAATAATTGAATCATACAAGAGATCAACAACTGAAACAGAATCAAAAGCTCATCACTATAGACTTCCGCCTGAAATCAAAAACCTCATCAGACTCAGAAATCATTACAGAAAGATAGTGTTTATCAAAGAACAGCAGACCCTATATATCTCAATGAAATCAGACTTCTTAACAAACAGATAAAAAAACAAAGCAAGAAATATAAAAATCAGTTATGGCAAAACAAAGTCGCCTCCCTCTGCACTAGTGATAATTCAATATGGAAAATAGCTAAATTGTTCAAACTCCACCTCAAGTAAATATACCCATCAATGGACCATCCGGCACAATATACTCTATGGATGAAAAAACTGAAATGTTTGCAGACTCACTTCAAAATCAATTCTCACATCAATCTAATAACAGAAAAAGTAAGCAGTTTCCACCTTTATCAGCCCTCTCCAGTGATCATAGAGCCTACAACCAATGAAGAAATATATAATATCATCCAAAATCTAAAAAACAACAAAGCTCCAGGTGAAGAAGGAATCAAAAATATTATGATCAAACTACTACCATCCAATTATATTCAGAAAATTACACGCATCATCAATAGCTGCCTTCTTCTAAATTTTTACCCTCAAATCTGGAAAAATGCATCGGTTATCCTTTTTCTAAAGAAAAATAAAAATCCAAGCTGCCCTGAGAGTTACCGACCTATCAGCCTCCTAAATATTATTGGCAAAATATACGAAAAAGTAATTTACAATAGAATTAAACCACTTCTTTCAGCCCTCCCAGACGAACAATATGGTTTCCGTCAAAACTTGAGCAGAACAAAACAGCTTATACGAATAATAGATTATGCTGGAAGGGCCTTAACGAACAAGGAAACAATAACAATATTAATGATCGACATAGCCAAAGCATTTGACAAAGTTTGGCATACAGGAGTATTTTTCAAACTAATACAACTCAACTTTCCTCCCGGACTAATTAAACAATTAAACTTCTTTCACGCTACCTTACAAACAGAACCTTCCGTGTCACCATTCAAAACAGCAAATCGTCCAAACGATACATTACAGCTGGTGTACCTCAGGGCAGCATACTTGGACCGATTCTATATATTCTCTATACATATGACTTCCCAATAAATCATGCAGACTTCAACAGTATTACAGCCTATTATGCAGACGATACTAGTATAATTATAAAATCCAGAAACCCAAACCTTGCCCTGATGAAATTACAAGAACACATTTATGAAATAGAAAACTGGGGCAGAAATTGGAAAATAGCGGTCAATGCCGAAAAATCTGAGATCATAATCATACAAAAAAGAAGAATCAAAATACTTCCTCAATGCAAACCAAAGCTTTTCAATATCCAAATTCCAATAGTAAACAAAACAAAGTACCTCGGACTTACCATAAACAGCAAACTCACCTGGAGCGACCATATAAAAAATACAATAGACAAAGCCAATGCAGCAATAAATGCAATTCAACCTCTCATCTACAACCAGAATGTTTCACTTAAAAGTAAAAAACTGCTTTATACTTCTATGATCCGACCCATTCTAACATATGCTTCTCCTGCTTGGGCCACAATTCCAGACCATCTTATGAAGAAACTGAACCAGTGCCAAAACAAAATATTCTGTAAAATCACCTGTGCCAGATGGTTCATTAGAAACTCAAACATCCACAAAGACCTTAAAATCCCGACTCTCTCTCGGCATATTTACAAACTTAATGCAAACTTTTACGACAAAGCAATCAACTGCAATACAGCTAACTTCAACGAAATATTTAAATTTGAAAACTTTAAAAAAGACAAAAACCTTAAACCTATAGCTGTACACTTCACCTCTGACGCCTCATACCAAAACTACCAACATAAATAAAAATCTCCAACTCTTATATCAATAGTTCGTAGCAATAGTTCAAAACATCAATAGATTACAATCTCAACAGCCTCAACTACAATGCCAGCCTTGAAATCCGAACCTGATACCTCATGTTGACAATAAATTAACAGCCATGTTTACTACAGCAAGTTGCTTAGATTTTAGTTTCACTTTTATTTTCAGTTAAACAAGCAAGGTGCTTACTCTACAATAACAGTCACCCCAGAGACTCTGTATACAAACTGTTTATATATTTATTTAATTTACTGTAATTTCATGATGAATGGGATATGGGGCTTCTGCGCGGACCAGGTGCCCAGCTTTTGTTCAATAAAGTAAAGTAAAGTTCTCCAGAAAAGTCACCACCATTTCAGACTCCGAGCTCTGCGCTGCGATTGCAACACACAGATTTGACTGCGGAGGGAAAGGCTTTACGACCTTACCGCAAACCGATTGTCAATTTACCCTCCTACAAATTAAATATAGATATAGAAGGGAAACGATTAAATAGCATCAGACAGTTAACCAAGAAATGCTACTCTTAGGAAGATTTAGATTTGAAGATTGCTTTCTCTGCAAAAGGGCTTAGAAAGGATCGTGCATCAGACAATATATATATTCTCATAGCTTCCCAAGAAAAAACGAAAGAGCTTTTCCCTGAGGATGATGCCATAGTGACTACAACGCCAGATGAAACAGAAATGACAACAGTCACCGATATTCCAGCAGAGACCTCAGCGGCAGCACCGACCTCCAATCCTACGACAGTGGAGATTTCTCCTGATACAGTTGTGGATTCCGCCAACATAGAGACGGATCACGAGCCAGAACCAGAAACCAAACAACAGAAAGAGGAGGATCCCAACTTGAAAGAACCTCCGACCAAGACACGGCATAAGAAAAGGAATCCAGCCGAAGATCTATAAAAGACGAATAATGACTCCACTACAACTATTATACAGCGAGAAGCTACACATACAGCCCTACAGATGATTCCTTCCCCGCAATACCCGAAAAGAAAGAGGATCTACTACCCAGTAGAAAACTCAAAATTCTCATCAGAGAACTTAAAATCGACGCTAAGATTGTATCTTACAGACATCGAAAAGACCTTTCTAGATTTTGATCTACGACCAATCAAAATCAAGCAGATGAGAAAGAGGCGTGGCCAAGAGTATAAGCTCCCCCCTCGTCATAGTCATTCCCATAGATAACAACAAACGTAATGTTTGTCTACGATAGGTACTCTACCAGACATTCGTCTGGAGCTGTGGCGGTGACTATGGTAACCAGGTATGATTATTTCAAGTAGGGATGCGGGGTCCCTCTTTAGGACTGGTTTCGGCGAAAGAAAAGGAGACCTCTTCATCGAAGCCAATCTCTTTAAAATGCCCTCTTCTTGTTACCATAGCACCAGACTGCCGCAGACTTAGTGGCGGTCAGAGTACCTATCTTAGACAAACAGTAGTGAGATCTGCAACATTGATCAGCTCTTGACCTTCGAATGCAAGCATGGCCGTTTGCATGCGTGCATTCGAAATTCTGGTAGTTACACCGGTTATTAAGGTACCACTATTTCACATTTAAAATGGTTTTTCTCTTAACTGCATTATCCTGCGATCTTGAAACTTTAATCAATTTAATATGTTACTCAGATAAACACATTGTCGAAATTTCATTATTATGTAATAATTTTTTCTTGTTGGGATTTTTTTCACCATCAGTGTATATATACGTTTGCAAAAAATATCTATTTTAGCAAGTTGTACTAAATGCTTGCTTATGTCACCGAATCCATTTTCAGAGTAAATATGTTGATCTAATGGCAAAAAAACTTACAGGCTCTCACCGATAAGGGAGCATTTGTATAGTGTTCGTCTCTCTCTCTCTTTCTCTCTCTTTTTTTTTTTTTTTTTTTTATTTTTTTTTTAAACAATTTTTTTCTACCTCTTGTGCGACACTGTGATTTAATAGGAAAATTTTCGCACAAGCGTTGTGAAGCTCAAGTAGCATAGTATGTTAGTGATGGCGAAAACGTAAGGCTGTGCAAAATATTCCTACTCACAGGTTTGCTTGTAATATGAGAGTCAAATTTACTGTAAAATTACTGTAATTCTGTAATTTTTTCAATATTTCACAATCAAGGCCCTGGTAGCCTGGTCGGTAGGGAGCTGGGCCCATGTCCAAGAGGTCGTGGGTTCGATCCTCGCCGGCCGAAGACTCCCCGTGTAGTAAAATGGTGACTGATGCACGCTAAATCTGTCGAGTCTCAAAGTCCTCCATGTTCCCATAACAAATCAATACCTCTGGGGGTACTGATCCAGAAGTTTCCTTGTCTTCTGGATTGGTTCAAAATTACAAGGCTACGGAGTTGAACATTAGTAGTCGTAAACCCATGAAATTGTGTCGGCTGTTCAACGACGGATATAAAATAAAATATTTCACAATGTCTTATTTGTCGGAAATCCAAATGAAATATAACTTTCTTCTCAATTTTAAAAGTTCTTAATGTTTCACAAATAATTAGTTACATTTTATTAAAAGGAATTTTCACTCACTTTGCTCATCATTTTATACTAAATACTGTTCGCCTTTAAAACGCAAACTGTGAAAAAAGTGGGCGTTACTTTCTTATAATGCATTACTTTGTAGAAACTTAAAAATTGCCACAATTTAAGGTATGGATAGCATTTAGCAACAGATTTAATATCAACATTATGATCAGCATATTTATCAACTAGAAAAATTTCAAACGTTTTAATACCTTTTTTTTCCTATCGATTTTAGGTAAAGTGGAAAAGAGTACTGGGTTAGAACTCAATCTTAATGGTTTGAAAGCCTGATCTCAAATATTCTGAATAATTAGAGCTGATGATATTTTAAGTTTCGAAATCAGACACAGAAACGTACTTTTACTGAATGAACAAACCTTTTTTCGACAGGTTTTGATTCCTGATCCTCAATGTATGGCAATGTATGATCCGCAATCTAGGAAATATGGTTTAAACAGTTTAGTCAAGAGAACGGTTCAAAGTTTGGAACTCTTAATGTAAATTTTACTTTTTGCACTTGAAAATTTTGAGGTGAAACGAAATTTTTTTTCCATACAATTATTAAATTCGTTCATTTCACTATAATTTCATGCAAAAAATATTTTTATTAATTATTTATTACAAGTTTTTTTTTTATTTTTTTTTTATTTTATTCAAAATTTTTAAAATATTAAGGTATACAAATTTGTACGTTATTTTAAAGAATGTAATTTTATAAGGGAAAATACAACATTTGAACGAAATCAGTGTATAAGTTATAAACTATGTATGAGAGATCTTTTTGAAGAGTAAGCACCCAATTGAGACTACAACCGAAGTCCTTAGAGTATGATCTTTTTTAATAGCGAGTTCGTTGCTCAAAAAAATATTTAAATTTTTTACGAACAATATTTTATTGCTGCTTTATATTTTCAAGTGAAAAATAAGGGAACAATTATTTAGAAACAAAATATTTCAAAAATTTAACATAAATACACTACCATGAAAAATTACAGAAAAGAAATAATCGGATTAAAAAAAATGACAGGAAATATATATATACACACACAAACATTTTAATGTTTTTATTTTAAAAAGAATATATATATTGTTATACTAGCTGTAGCTATAGCTAGATCTTTACAATGAGTAAGAGGATTAATAAGTAAGAATACTTATTAATAAGTAAGTAAGAGGATGAGTAAGAGGACTCAATTAATTTTGGTTCATTAAAAAAAAAATTAAGGCAATAATATATTTAAATAAAAGCTAGTTAGAAGTCAAAAGTTCGTAAGATGACGAAGAATGTTATAAAAATCGTAACCATCTTTCTTAACCGAACACGCAATGAAGAGAAACTCTTATATCGTTAATTTTTTTACAGTTTAACAAGCCTGAAACTTAAAATGAATGATGCTACTATATTAAACTAATTATTTTCAATCCAAACCAGATCCTTAATACTTTTAAACAAACTATTTCGTGATTAAAATTTAACGAAAAACATAAGTCAGTTTCAACAGGAAACGCCATGTTGAACTTGGCCTCTATCTTACATTGGAAGCAATGCAAAAAGTAGGCGTTACATATTTTCTTAATATTTATTTTGTAGTAAAGAAAAAGAATTAAGGAAATAATATGGCTACCGTTTAAAATTAATAATAATATTTTAAAGCTGTTTTTAATTTGGCAATTTCAACATTCTTATGAGGATAAGAACATATCATAGAACTCAAGGTAGCTTTCTTGTCTCTTTGCAAGTGGTAACCTTGAGTGGTGGAAGAATTAAAAATACTATATATAATATTATCTCTGTCTGTATTCATCACGAGACATGACCTTAGAAAGAGCATATAAATATTTTAAATGTTAAATAGCACCTGAGGTATGAACAAACAGGCATATTGTTAAATTATGATCCATTAAAAAGTTATGAAGATTTAATAATTATTTAGAATTCGTTTTTTCTTTTTTTTTGTTGAAAAAAGCGAAGTTATATCTAAATACAATGCAGAACTGCATTATATCTCAGTTTCAAAACTATTTTAATTATACAAACCACGTGAAATAAATAATTATTGCAAATAATCTAACATTAATTATAAAAATGAAAAATATTCAATTCTCGGGAGCAAAATTTTACAATTATAAAAAAAAAAAAAAAAAAAGAAACACAAAAAGTTGAACTTATTAAATATATGTATTTACCTTAATATAAATCAATTAATTAATATACACATTTTGTTTTACTACTACTCTGTTATAAATTTCACCCCACGTACTAAGGTATAGGTAAGTGGACTTGCATGCATCTTGACTGTATTACTTTTAACTAATATGTATATATAAGTTTGAAAAAGCTTCATACAGACCACTGAACTAAAAAGTTAAAAGAAAAAAAAAATTTTTTTTTTTTAAATAACTAAATTAATGAATATTTAAAATTACTTACGTTTTTGGATTCTGTGTTATTTTTTAGAAAATCACGCGGAATTCTAGCCTGACGTTCTGTTAATGTGGAATTCTAGCCAAATAACCTAATGTTCTGAATCGGCCGGGACAGCCCGGCAAGTAGTAGGGCAATGGGCCCATGTTCAAGAGGGGTTCGATCCCCACCGACCGAAGACTTCCCGTGTAGTAAATGGTGACTGATACACATTAAATCTGTCGCGTCACAAAGTCCTCCCATAACAAATCCTCCTCCCATAACAAGTCCTCCATGTTCCCATAACAAATCAAGACCTCTGGGGGTACTGATCCAGTAGTTTCCTTGTTTTCTGGATTGGTTCAAAAATTACAAGGCTACGTAGTTGAACTTTAGTGGCCGTAAACCGAAAATTGGATCGGCTGTTCAAAGACGGTTATAAAATAAAATGAAATTTTCTAAATCTATTGGAATACCAAGAAAACTTAAGCGTTCGTAAAGGTTTCAGTGAGAGTAAAACTATTAAATTTTTTTTAACCGAGTTTTAAAAAGCTAGGAGCCGATGTGATGAAGAAGTTAAGCTTAATTTTGTTTTAACAGAAATTTATCAGATGCTAAGCTAAGAGATATTTTTTTTATAAATTTGTATGAAGATAATATCCTTATATAAAGTTAACATTTTCTTCTCTGAAAATAAAAAATTATGTTGTTGAAAAAATTAAATAGATTAATGTTAGTGTAAAAATCTAGATTATTATTATTTATCTTCACTTATTACATTCATTGATGGAGGTTGGCAAAACGATTGATAGCTAGGAGCAAATCATCATAACAAATTCCTTCAATTAACATAGCATTAATTAACATAACATTAGTGTAAATAATGTGTTGTGCATATTTCTTTCTTATCGTTTATTATAAATTATGAAACCGCACAAATAAATTAAAACAGATAATACCCAGATGTAATAAGAAAAATTAACCATTTAATAAAATCTTAAACAATAAATTTAACGAAAACTGATTAACTAATATTTAATAGGAATTAACGAAGCAAAAAATCTGAAAAACTAACAAAACTAATAATAATTATCAAACGCTTAGGATGCTCTAATTATTTGTAGTGCAGGGGAGTGAATGAAGGCAAATCCCGGACAATAGAACTTACAACAACAGGTCAGGAATGTTTTATATAATTACAATGTTAATAGTTATTTGCGAGGTACTTGCCTCTTCATAAAAAAATATTTGCCCATAAGCGACGGGGTTTGAAATTGAGAAATATAAGTAAACAATGATTCATACAAAAAAAAAAAAAAAAAAAGAAACTGATTAAAGGTAAAACGAATTATATACGTGAAATATTTACATGATCGAAAAGGGAGGGGGGGGGGGGTGCATACTTTCATATCTGCTCACTCATACGGTCACAGCCTGATAGGGACCGCTGAATATCTTCATGTTGCTTAAATTTGAGTGAACATTTCTATTGAAGAACAATTAATACTTAAAAAAATATAATTACAATTTAACTGGTGAAATCAAAAGCAATACATTTACTTCTTCAATATATTGCTCATTATTAATAAATTTTAGACCTTAATTCGAGGTTAATATTTGAAATATTTGTTATTACAAAAAATACAAAAGAATTGATATCAATGCCAATAGAATCATAAAGAGATAATTTATTTCCCATTCTCAGATTAAAAGTAACGCCTACTTTCCACTCCGAGGCAATCTGGTCAGATGTACGATTTCCATCTGGAAAGAAACTTAGTGTATGCTTTCAGGAGGATGATAATTTATGTGAAATAATTTACTAGCTTTCTAATTTCGAAGAAAATGCGGTTAAATAGTTAAATCTATAATGCTACCATGTATTGTTACCCCAGTGCAAAGCAAAAATGTTCAATATCCAAATAACTGCAGAAACTAGTAATAGGTGCACCTCTGTAATTTATATGATTACAAACTGAATCAAAGGCCATTGTTCTTGAAATTATTTGGGTTAGTAAACTTAATGTTAGGTAGTTAAATAATATTGTGGAAGAAGAAAATAGAAAGGACAGCACAAAACAGGGATAACACAGACAGGTAAAAATATAAACACACAAATGAAGTCATTAATCTTTAAGAAAAAATATTATATTATGTTAAATTATTTATATTTTTTTTATTTTTTTTTTTATTTAAAATTATTGACAAACAAGCAGTTAGTGATTAGCATTGTTAGTAGTTGTATTAGTAAATTGATTCAGAATGAGCAGCAGTAATTCCGCTAAGAACGGGGCCAACCGAAGCAGGTGGAAAAGGGTAATGATGATAGAGGAGATGAGGAGCCAGTCAGAGGGAAAGAAAAAATCAGCAATATGACTCAAACGATGTCTTGAAGAATCTTATAGTAATGGAGAATGGCTCTAGGCCGTCTCCTGCACTTCGAGTCATCTGGGTCGTAGTAAGAGGAAGACCATATAAGGGGGTTGGAGTGTCCAGTGCTCTTAAGGAAATACCTAAGAGATCTATTTTTGTATAAGTCAAGAAGGCTAGGCGTGCAAGTGTCATTACGGATATTTTTGTTCCTGAAATACCAGGGTGAATTTGTGATATTGCGGAGGGTTTTGTTATAAGCACTCTGGAAGAGTTTAAGATTTGTCTTTCCAGCCCCCCCCCCGAAGGCGGCAGCTGCATATGTTAATAGGGGGGTGAGAAGCATTTTGAAAATCAGAATCCCGTTATTAGTACTGAGGGGGTAGTTCTTTTTTAGAATGGTATAAAATGCACATTTTGCTACTATGAAATTACTTTTAATGTTCTTAAAAAGATATTTGAATGTCAAGGTTTTATCCATATTGACACCTAAGTACGTGGCCTTCGTTTCCCATTTGAAAGAGAATTTGTTATCAATGATAACATCTTTCTTGTAGGTCCTTTTTCTGGTGAATAGCACCGCGTGAGTTTTGTCGATATTGAGAGCAAGTTTCCAATTTTGGAAATAGTCAATGATGGTGAGGAGATGGTAAATACTTTATACACTACGTAGGTGCTTTGTTTACGTCACAAACAAAACTCTAAATGTTGAATAAAATTCTCCTCTCAAAAGCGAAACTTGGTAAATATGTGTATATTGTAGGCCCTTAACAGCCTTCGACTAGTTATTTCTTTTCACAAAAGCTTTATTTTATTTCATAATTTTTTAATCTTTGGCAGGTATTTTATTTACGTTGCACTAGAGTTGTGCATTAAGCAATTGGCGAAGGTCTGGCAAACATCAATGAGAATAATTCAAAGACATGCCATCCCAATTTCGATCCTCTGCAGAGGGAATGTTTCCCCTGCTTTGGTAGATCGACGTGCGAATTCGAGCACTTTACGATCATACAATTTAACGAGGATTGATACCAAGAATTCTCGGTCGCAAGTTGACCAAAGTGGTCACTAATCCGCTTACTGACAGCAGCCAATGATGCTTGACTTCGGTGTTCTACTGGGAAAATTACGAAATTTTTACGATCAGACAGACCACTGCGCGTACATTGGAAATGTGCTTTTACGGATAATTTAATGCATTACGATGCAAGGTCGGAAACTCGGACAATAAAATAGCAATTCATTGTAAGTTATTTGCAAATTCTATGCTTCCAAGAATAGAGGCAGTGAATTCGAATTTCATCGTAACCCTAGATGTATCCACTTTTATATCTTTTTATGAGTCTGCGTCGTATTTCAGGAAATTGGGACACTAGTCTTCCTATTTAGAGCTTATATAAAGCGCACTATATCCTACTTTAATAAAAAAGAACCCAATTTTACCAACTCGTAAATGCATTGGTACCCCATTACTTAAACCGCCGCACAGCAACCACCACATCCCACTTTGCATTGATTTCAGGAGTATTTATGGTGAACGAGTATTGTCTTTTAATCAAATGGTTTTAAGCATTTAGGTAGCGGGTTCGATTACCACGGCAACCGTGTATATATCTTTGTGATACTTTACATATATTGCTTGCTATAAATTCGTCCCGTCCCGCAGTGGACTGATCGTTAAGACACGGTTCCCAGCAGGTCACCGAAGTCAAGCATCACTGGCTGCGGTCAGTGTGCGGGTGGGTGACCACTTGGATCAGTCTGCGTAGGGACCGAGGGTGTGCGGTATTGGTCCTCGTTAAACTGTTCTACCGTAAAGTGCTTGACTTCGCGTGCAGGTCGTTGGGCTACCGAAGCAGGGGTGCCATCCCCTCTGCAGAGGATCAAAATTGTGATGGCATGTCTTCGGATCATCCTCAGGGATGTTTCCCAGACCGTCGCCAATAGCCCATTGTGCAGCTCTAGTGCGACGTAAATTAACTACATCCACATAAATTCGTCCCAATATAAAGGCATATAAGTTGTTCCAGAAGTCTGAAGATTTATGCATAAACAGAATATCAAATTTATAACATCAAAGAAATATCGGACTTCTGAATCTAAAATTGAATGATCGCTTGATATTCATGTAAAGCACGTTCTTCAATGCCTTTGGTGTAAACAAGCTTACCTCCGTGTTGAGTAAATAAGCCTACAAATTTATGAATGTTGTTGTCTTGTCAATGGCGTTACGTTTTCAAAATCTTTATTCTAAATATTTCCATAAGTTTGGAGAATGAGTTTTGTGAGTTCTGGCACGTGAAGACTGTATCCTCTGGTGGTGAGTCGAGTTTAAAAAGAGCAGCCAGAATAAATTGACAGTTGAAAATGTGTTCTGGCGTTAGTTGGGTTAGGGGACAAAGGGAACACAGTGAATAAAGGCCTCATTTAAATTCATTTAAATTCTTTAACATTTAAATTCTTCCCAAATTAAGTGACCCAAACTGTTACTCAAGGTCCTATATGCTGAAAAGAACGTACTGCAGCGTCAACAGGCCAGTACTAGTTGTTGTAGTTCATTTACGTCGCACTAGAGCTGCACAATGGGCTATTGGCGACGGTCTGGGAAACATCCCTGAGGATGATCCGAAGACATGCCATCACAATTTTGATCCTCTGCAGAGGGGATGGCACCCCTGCTTCGGTAGCCCAACGACCTGCACGCGAAGTCGAGCACTTTACGGTAGCACAGTTTAACGAGGACCAATACCGCACACCCTCGGTCCCTACGCAGACTGATCCAAGTGGTGACCCACCCGCACACTGACCGCAGCCAGTGATGCTTGACTTCGGTGATCTGCTGGGAACCGTGTCTTAACGATCAGTCCACTGCGGGACTCAGGCCAGTACTAGATTACTCCTAACTTGTCTGGGCCCCTGCATTAGAAACAGTTTCGGCCAACCTTGACTCTATTCAGTATAGAGCATTTAAAATTATAATAGACGCTGTTTCTTTTACAAACAAAAATCCGGGCTGAACTAGAAAGTAGTATTCCTTTTGAAAGCAGACGCACGTTTGCCACTGTACGATCTACCAACAAAATTTTCGAATAAATTGGATGAAAGATTTTTTTTTTTTGGAGCAAGCGATGCGACAGATATGCACAATATCTTTACGGCTATTGATTTAATTTATTTATGGTTAATTACTTTATATTTTATTTTTAAACCGTCGTTAAACAGCCGACCCAATTTTGGGTTTACGACTGTTTAACTCCGTAACCTTGTAACATTGAACCAATCCAGAAGACAAGGAAACTCCCGCATCAGTATCCCCAGAGGTATGATTTGTTATGGGAACATGGAGGACTTTGTGACTAGATAGATTTAACGTGTATCAGTCACAATTTACTACACGGGGGGGGGGGTCTTCGGCCTGCGGGAACGAACCCACGACCCCTTTGACATGGACCCATTGCCCAACCAACCCGACTCTCTCGGCTTTAATTACCTTATGATAAATTAAAAAAATATTAATAATCAATAATTTATTTAGTTATTTGGATATATATATAAATATATATATATATATAAATATATATATATATATATATATATATATATATATATATATATATATATATATATATATATATATATATATACGGACTTTTGCACTTAGTAAAAACAACGGCTTAACCTTTGTCAGAATGAAGAGCATGTATCGAAAATAAGAAGAAAAGGTAACGTCAAGATATATCCAGGATTACGGTGGGATTTGAACCCCATACCTCTATGTTTCATAACATTTAGTGGAATATGATACTCAGTTTTTGAGTTTTAATCCATTCTTTTGTATCCACGTATGCCTACAAACGTAAGCCTACTATCTGTCCTCATTAAACTGTTCTATCGTAAAGTGCTCGACTTTCACTTCCCAAGTAATCGAGCTACCAAAGCGGGGGAGTGATCCCCTCCGAAGATGACTGAAATTGGAATGGCATGTCTTCAGATAATCTTCCAGGAAGGTTTTCAGAGAGTTATCAATAGCCTATTGTGCAGCTCTAGTACATAAAGTACTGTTATTACTGTAACCGGTTCGTTTCTGTTAACTTTTATTGATTCCAGTGGTTTTTGATGTTTTTATGTGTTCCGTCTCGCTACTCAATGAAAAAAAGTTTATGATTTAGAAGAATTGGAATTCTCAATTGGTATACGCTTCTTTTATTCTGTTTTTTTACTGGAATTATTTTCTATTAAGTGCGATAGTTTTGTGGTAGATTAAAAATCAGTTCAAAGATGGCATTGAAAAACCTGTATTATTTACATTGAGTTTCTTTTACAGACTTGTGTTGGTACATTGAAATTGTAAAAGATCCCGTCCCATTGCTATTAAACATCAACGGATGCAGCAGTGTTATATTTTGTTTTTGATTTTTTTAACGAGTCCAAGATGGTTGACAGTTGGAGCTTTATCATCCCAAGAATTGAAGCATTCCAGGATTGTCAAACGAAACAGTTTCCACACAGATGATATTTCTTCAGGTATGTGTTCACCTTTGTGTTCTTTGAAATTTATTTCTTTAATTTTTATTCTATCCTTCAATTTATTTATATTGTAAAACTCACTTAAAAGAATTACTAATTTAAATGGTTACTAGAAAGAAATGAAGTATTTCGTTTGGAATAGTGTAATAAATTTTATTATTATATACTTTTTAGCAAACAATTTTGTTTACAACATAACGAAGACGTTTTTATCATATTTAAGAAGGGAAAAAAATTTCGTAAGCATGAAATATAATCAGAAAATTATATAAAAAAAACATACAGTGACTACTAATTGTTAAAATTTATTCGATAGTTTTCATATATAAATATTCAAACGCTCTCTTTAAAATTTAAAGTAAACTTTGAAGTCATTAAAAAATCGCGAACAGCGTTTTGAAGGTGTAAAAACAGTAGATGAAAATTATGTATAGAAATTAACCCTTTGTCGCAAATGTATCACCGATTTCCCTTTTATATATATTTTCCCAACATTTTAATCAAAAGCAAAAATATATTTTAGTAATTTTTAACTATAAAAAAAAAAAATCTAAAAGTTATTATTATTTTTTCATATTATCAGCATTTTATTTGTACTGAAATATGAAATTCAAAAATTGGTTTGTAAATTTTTTTTCTTCCATATTTAAAAATTTATCAATAAGTAATTTTGTAATATTAAATAAATTTCGATGGTGAATAAATGTTTCTTTCAGATCGAAATAATTACAAATAAGTACAAATTTGAAAAATTATTCTCTGTAAGTGAGCAGTATTTGAAAGATTTTACCTTTAGCGCAAAAAAAAAAAAGACACTGGTGTTTCATGTTGTATTTCATAACCATGAATCATTAAAATGATAAATATAACTCTATTCAGGTCGAAGGGTTATTTCTATGTCAAAGGGTTATATAAAATGGACTTTTGTAAAGCTTAATAAACAACGTTTGATAATTTTTAACGTCTTTTGATTTTTAAATTGTTTGTTCACTGAATTCGGCAATCGGCTGGATTACTTTGCTTTAAGTACGACTTTATTCTCAATAAAATTACGGCCATTTAAATTGACGTTAATGAAAATTGAAACTCTGTACAAAAGTGGTTATTTAAGTGAAAAGTCTTTTCTATTTAAACTACCCAAAGAAGGGGGCTTGAAATTCGTTAAGAGTCTGTGTTTACCAGTAAAAGTAGTTTTTATAATAGTTGAAAAATATTTCATTTCACAAATTCCCCCACTTTTCAACAATCATGAAATTATTGATGTTGCTAAAATGAAGAAATCCTACAAATTAGCGAGATAAAGTGCAGATTTAGTAATCCCTTCAAGCACTAAATTTTTTTTATTATCGCAAATGACCTATAGGCAGTCTACAAATTACCTTGATAATATACACATTGCCTACAATTCACTTGTTAAAGTGAACATTAGATATTGACTGAAATAAAAGCAACGTTTCTATCCGCATGAATTAACAGTATTTTACCTACTTGACTAAAAACTTCATTCACTTCAAAATTATGGTATATATAACTATAATGGAAAGTATGATTAGAATTATAAATATAGTTGGAATTGAAAATAACAGTCGACATATTTCGAGCGCTCATAAATAAGCGCCCATCTTCTAGACTTACCAGGCGTGAATGAGAAGAGACAAAAGTGATTTGAAATATGAGAAACGTAAAGTTGCCTAAGAAAAATGGAAATATGAAGGCGAGAAACAAAACTAGAAAAATGACAGCAGAAGAGATAAAAAGATTTTTTAAAAAATAAATAAATAAAAAAAAAGATGGCTTGGACAAATTAGGTTAAAATGCGTTTCCCTCCGCTACGGAGTGATAACTAATGTTAACGAGGGAATCAGCATCCGTATGAATAAAACGAGATTCCAGGTTTTTCCATTTTTCGTTGGCAACTATATGATTTATGTTTCAAAACACTTTTGTTTCTTCTTATTCACGTCTGGCAAGTCGTGAAAATGGGTGCCTATTTTTGAGCGCTTGAAACATGTCTACTGTTATTTTCAATTTGCATATTTTTAAAGTGAATGACGTTTTTAATTAGGAAATATCCTACCGTTTCAGTTACTTAGGATAATTTATTTAATGCTATCTACTTATTTGTCGATATCCAGAGGTTCATAAATGATATATAATGTTCCTTCAAGAAAAGTGACTTATAAAGATAAATTAAGGTGTTTTGCCAGTTTGGTATTTGATCATTAATGTTAATTTAGACAGATGATTAATAGAGTTTACTTACGAATTTTTTTTATGCTCAATGCAATATGTTTGTAGATAGCATTGCATTCTTCGATTCGGAAGAAAGATTACCTCCAATCTCATGATAAAAGCATATTTAACGGCATGGAGCAATGTAATAAGTCACACGTTTTAGAAAAGTGGACATATTGGCATCAAACTGTTCCTTAATATTGTTTTGAGATACAAGTTTTTAAATTTTCCAAGAAAAAGCACAATAAATAGAAAAGTGTCATTTCCTACTAAGAAATCGCGATGTTTTCACTAAAATCTGCAATTTAAACAATTTAAGCATGTGACTTATTATACAGCTCTTCAATTGTTCATTAAATTTCATTATAATCTCCCCACCAACAATTTGTCAATTCGTTCCTTAAATTTGAAAAAGTGTACACTTTCAAAAAATAATGCTAGTAGGATTACGATAAAACGATGCTATTAGGATTTGGCAAAATTTTAGGTATACGTTCTCAAAGTAAACTAATAGGACTTTACCAAAATTTTAAGCATCTAATAGGATTTGTAAATTTTAGGGATCTACTAGGACTCAAAGCAAACTAATAGGATTTGTCAAAATTTTAAATATACGGTCTCAAAGTAAACTAATGAGATTTAAAATATTTTAAGTATAAGTTCTGAAAGTAAACTAATGGGATTTGACAAAATTTTAAGCACTCTCAAAGTAAACTAATAGTACTTGACAAAACTTTTTACCGACTGATTTACAATTAGTATCTTAGAATAATGGGGCTTTTTTCATTCCGTAAAGAAAAAGAGAAAAACTAATTAAAATTTATCCTGGTTTGCAGTAAAAAAATATAAATAGATAAATCATTTGCATCTTACAGAAAGCAATACTCTGATCGAGTCTAAAAGAATGAGGGAATTATTTTAAGGCATTAAAAACAAAAAAAAACAAAAAAAAATGTCGTTCGAGATTATCCTTTATCTGTAAGGCATTTGTTCAAAATTTAATAAGATTAATGTATAACTGTTTTGAGCTTAATTATAATAAATAATAATTTAAAATAAGCTTAAATTAAGTGAGCAACGTCAGGTCATCTGACTCGCGGTCTCTGGTTTTCAAATGATTCGAAGTTCTGACTTTTTTGGGATTAGCCCAATCAATTCTAAAAATGTACCCCTGTGTTTAGGCTTGCATTATCTATTTTTCCAATCAAAAATATAGTTACAGTTTTAATCTAAAATGTAAAGATTTGCATGGTTTTATAACTATTGCAGTATGTTTTCTCAAATCTTTTACCGCGGCCAGCGAGATAGCCAGTCTTCCATGAATATTCCGAGTTGTTCCATTGCTGTATTTGTGAGTATTGTTATCATAAAAGCAATTTACTTTTTTATTTAAGTTTTAACGTTGCAGTGAACTTCTAGAGCAGGGGTTTCCAACTTACACGAGGTCGGGGGCCGCAATTAAAAACACCAGTCAAATGGCGGGCCGCAACTTTATAAAAATTTTATATAGGACTATTTTATGTTTGAAGGAACATTAAATATTACTCTCAGATTTTTATCAAGTTGTACAAAACAAAAGTATTGAAATACAAATTAAAATAAGTAGTAGATTTTTACCTGAAAAATAATTTTTTTGCACCGTTGGTATGTTAAATTTCACAGAAACGAAGAAATTATGTTCTTTTTTTTTAACGAAAAAAAAGTATTTTAAACCCAAATGGATTTTTTACGAAAAATGTCAGCAAAAAAATGACAACTAATATGTTTTAGTTCGCGGGCCACAAAAAAAAAAAGGTTTGCGGGTTGGATGTGGCCCGCGTGCCGCCAGTTGGTAACCAGTGTTCTAGAGCATGAGGTGGGACAAAGGACGCGCCATTGCTATAATGATGTGTAATAATAAGATGTAATGATACGTATACAATGATGTGTGATAATAAGTGGTAATTATCTTACAGCCGACAGTGTTCACATACCAAATGAGTTAGAGCTAAATCAACGCCATCCTTTGCAGCCAAATACCAAGGCTGATGTGGAATTCGTACAAAGTGATTATAAAACCGCTATTCCAGATGGAGTTTCGGCTCCACCATTCGGCAGTGAACTTCATTCCACGAATCGAACAGAACATGAAGAGCATTCAGCCATCCACGTAGCATCGTGGCAGTGGGAATATGTTAGAACACCTTTCATTTACACATCGGTTGTCATCGTTGCTGGACTATGTAAGATCGGTAAGTTTTCTTTCCTTTTTATAAACTTAAGAAGTAAAACGAGTAACCAGGTGCATATCAATGTACTCGTCCTGCGTTCACGGAAGAATTTTTTTTTTTTGCTTGTTTATACTAGAAGGCTCCTCCCTTACTCGCCCTGCTCCCCATCCTCTGTAATTGCACCTGACTCATCATTGTTTTCTTTTCTTAGCACTCAATATTTTCCTCAAAAACAAGAGAAATTTTGTTAACAAACTCATTGCAGTTTTACGCAAGACCAATTTGCCAGTATGTAATTCTTAACGAAGTGACGGATTATTTGGATTTGAAAAATAATCTATGGAACTTGAAGAAAAATTGACTTAAGTAAATAAGAAGCAATTTTACTCGTTAACGAGTTTCATAACTGTTCAACTTGAGAATTGGGGTATTAACTTAATTTTATTTAAAAAAAATATTTATAAATGATTTATATCTGGCAACATGTAATCTCTTTTTTCAATTCCTACTATTAGCTCACACTCTTCCTATATCTTGTTCAAATTTTAAATGGTTAATGAAATACTTTTTATTCATCCACTCAAGTTCAAATAAATTTTTTTGAATTCGTAGTGGATGACACTTGATGTTAATGCAGTTGTTTCAAATATTAATCCATTCATTAAATAGGGATGAGCGAAAAAAGAGATGGACTTTTTTGATTGGTTAAGCGTTAGTCATTATTTTAAATTTTACAATAAGCGATTCAGTTTTTCACTTATTTTCAAAATAATATAAGTGATAACTTCTAACTTACAGCTCGATTCGAATAAAAAAATAGTTTTTTCCGCACATTTAAGTATTTAATTATTTTATATTCGCCGCGTCAGACGAATTCAACAAAGAACATTAAGTGGTAGCACATGTGGTCCACATCACCAAATTTATAGTTATAACTTTTATAGTTGTCTGATGAAACACTCTTTTTTTTTCAATTCCTACTATTAGTTCACACTCTCCCTATAACTTGTTCAAATTTTCAATCCTTAATAAAATACTTTTTATTCATCCACTTTATTCATCCAATTCAATCAATATTTAGAATAACTAAATTAAAAAATATGTAATGAAATTAGGAGAATTTTAACTATATATTATATATTTTATTTTTATTTACGCTTTAATTTTTTTTGACTTTAGCCATTTTTAATTTTTTCGCCTGCCTTTCTTTTTGAAGTAACGAGGCGGTTTCTATTTAGATGGTGAATTTTTATAAAAGTTCTTAACGATAGAATAAACGTATTGCTGTTTTATATTAACTGTGTCGTTTCGTTCGCAATTCGTTGAATCCAATCATGGCTGTTCATTTACTTTAATGAACACGTGGAAAATTATATTTTTTCCTTTTGCGTTTCTATCAGAATTTTTGCAAGTTGCAATCGCGCAATCGGCATTTCATTAATAGTTTTAAATTTTTTGTAAATTCACTGCAATAAACTGAGGAAAATCATTTTATAAAACAACAAATGGCTTGGAATATATCACAAAAAGGAATGCTCCAAAATTAGTTAGACCGAACGCTCCGTTCTTGAAGTAAAAGTGCCACAGTGACGTCACTGGAGAAAATCTGAGGTTTGGTGCGGCGAGAGTTTCTTCAAAGGAGTGAATCAGCCCTTCTATTCTCTTAGCCCTGTGGGCAACCAGCCACTTTAGGAGTTAACTATTAACCGAGCGTTAAGTCAAAACTTAGATATAAGCTTCAACTTTGATCCAAATACCTAATTAGAACACTGGTTGTTCTTTCACACAGAAACAAGCAACTCGTAACGAAATAAATATCTCTCTTGACTTTGAATTTCTATAAAAGTACAGAAGATAAAGGATGTGGTAAATGAAACAACTTAAAATTATTAAAAATAAATTTTTATTTAAAAAAATTTAAATTAAATACCAGTTTTTTAAAAACTATTAAATTTATAAATAATAATTAAAATCTAATTTTACTCACGATTCAAAGCTGCAAAATTAAGTGTTTAAGAAATCGATAAAATATATTAGCGTGTTATTAGAAACAGATAAAAAAAAATTTATTCTTGCGTGCAACCACTAGAACAGATTTCACTATGGGTATTTACTCCAGAAAAAGTGGTAATTTGAGATTTCATCAAATAAGTGGACATTGTTTTTTTGGTTACTTAGATTTTTATTAATTTCTTTTTTTTCTCTTTCATCTCGCTCGTTGATAGTGAGTATGAATGACTATAAAAAATTTGTAAAGTACTTTATACCATTTTAGGTGTCTAGATATATTAAAATTTTTTGAAGAGCTTAGAGTCACATTTTTTATTTACTTTTTCGCC
Organism: Parasteatoda lunata; assembly: GCA_949128135.1. NCBI lineage: Eukaryota > Metazoa > Arthropoda > Arachnida > Araneae > Theridiidae > Parasteatoda > Parasteatoda lunata. The sequence continues at coordinate 83,104,754 of OX421979.1, read as the reverse complement.
GCCATAGTTCTTATTTTTATTTATTCATATTTTGAGTATTTGTTAAACGACAACATATATTTTCACGTGCATTAGAGTCAATTTAATAAATTCTTTGCAAAAATATTTCGTTATAAAAGTAAATTCTTAATAATATATCCGCAATAATTATTTCAAGCAATTGTTATATTTTAAATTTTATATAATTTTTCGTACAATAACTCCAGTTCAGTGCATAAAAATGTATTTGCTACTAAACTATAAAATTCTTTCAAACACTATCTCAGATATAAAGTTGCTACGAATGCTTTTTTAGGTACCGAACTGCAGTTATCGTGCAAAGAATTGCATAAAATTTACAAGTTATAAATTGTTTAACAGGTTTGCTAAAAATGTGCTTGTTTATTAAACGAGATGTTTTTTCATCGAAACTATTAAATTGATTCTAATGTGGATGATGATATGTGTTAATAAACAAACACAGAAAAAAATTAATAAATATATAAAAGCTGTAACAGTGAAAAAAAAAATTCAAACTAATTTCAATCACTGTAAAAATATTTTCTTGTACCACAGTACCAAAAGTGATGGAATTACCTTGCCCTTGAACCATTACGATATGATCAAAGGTTATTAAGATGTTCTGTTTTTCATACAGCACTTAGCAAGTACTAAGTGCTGCATAAAAAATATTTGTAGTTCTTTTTATATTTAGGGCATTTGCTTCATTCATTTTTCAGACTTTACTCAACTTTACAGAATTGAATCAAGCAAAGAGCCATTTCTTTCTAAGACCATATTTTATCTGAAATTGAATAAAAGCAATAAATGGGTACTTTTAAGCTATAAACGTCAAAACTTTCCTTTCATCTTATATCTTTTCTTCTCATTTTTTTCCTAAATGTGTTATGCCAAGGAGAAAAACTGCGAAACTGTTAGTATAACTATCTCCCGTTAAAATAATTTTTAATGAAATAATCTATATTAAAAAGTATATCCCCTCTCTCTATATATATTTTAAACTTCTCTGATTTTTCTCTACTCCTCTCTCGTAATTTAAATCTACGTTTTTAAATGATTCTATTATAAAATTAAATTTTTCTCAATGACTTGATTACGTGTAATCTATTAGACTGTTTCAGTTCACTAAGAACTGTATCAGTTTCATATGATTTAATAAAGCAACTATATGTGATTTTTTTAGAAAATGTAAGTAAATTATAATCGATTTCAATCGATTCTTAGATCTTAGCTACAGATCTTAGATACAGAAATTTTTTTATACATTACTGGTGAGATTGACTAGGGTTTTTACTTCCTATTTTGGATCAATTTGCCTAATTTTGAACCTAGTATTCTTTCTTCTTATTTTGCGCTTGTTATTTTTAAAAAAATGCATTTTTATTGCAGGTTTCCATCATGCTGAATTCCTATCAACAATCTTGCCGGAATCTTGGTAAATATTTAAATTTGAACATTTAGAAATATCTCTGTGATCTGTAAACTACCTGTAATATCTGTGAAATAAATGGTTCAATTGGAAATATTCATTAATGAATAAATTCCAGATGTGTACAAAAATATAGATGGTGCTGCCATCTAGGGTGGCAGAAACTAGACTTCCAAAATTAACTTGACCAACGGTATCTCACCCATTGTGGTGGTCCTGAAAGAGTGGATACCACTTCTGGAGAACGTACTAGGTCTGCTCATCGGGAAGACTGATTGTGCAGCTAATTGGAGAAAAAAAATTACAGATTTTGCACGTTTATATTGCATTCCTCTCGCTCTGGTTTGCGCAGAACAAATGTAGAACTATGTATTGTTTTGCGGTAATTGCGCAACACATCTTACTTGCAGGATGTTACGTCAGAGTTCATAATCTCTCTATTGAAGATATTATTTATCACTGAATATGAAACTTGAGAAAGCACAAGCAAAGTCCTACGTTTTTCTTTAAGTAAATCGTTGAGTAAGCAGCATGCGACTTCCGAACCAGTGTCCCAATAGTTTTAGGTGTTCGCAAAATTTTATCCAATAACGTTAAAAGCAAACAGAGCAAAGAAGAAATGGGATCGAGAATTATTTTTTATTTAGTGGTTGAATTTCCGCTTATAAACGTAGCATTTATTTGTTCAAATAAAAATATCCAAATTTGTGCAATCTGTAATTATTGATATGATCAACGTAAGCAGAAAAATCTTCTTTGTCATCAAGTAATTTTTTTAATTTTTTTATATTATTTTTTTTTTGTATACATTCAAATCTTAGACCCTTAAACTATAAGGAATGTTCCTAAAGGAAATAGATAAAGGTTTCAGTTCTTGAATTTATTGTAGTAGAAAATTTAGAGCCCTTTAATGTTAATTTTAATTTCCGTATTTTGCCATAACTGAAAGTTTCTAAGCGTATTGAAAAGCTTTTTCCACGAAATTATAAAATTCGTTCATTTAAAGATAATTTAAAATAAAAAATAGTGCGTGGAGTCCCTCCGCGCGGAAGAAGTGAAACTTCGTAATGTGGAAATGAAAATAGGAAGGGGTAGAAATTGATTTTTAGTGAAATCATATTGTTTCTTTAAGACAAACTTTATTAACATTGCTTACAATTCACAATTGATCGCATCTTTTAATTATCATTTCCTACGCGCATGCGCTCGAGTGCCACGCATTCACTCTCGCTCTGTCTCTTTCTATTCCCCCTCCCCAGGAGCGTTGAACGTTTAACGCAACAGTGCTTTCATACCCCCTCCATGGTAGCGTTAAACGTTTAACGCAACCTTGTTGGAAGTCGCATTAGAAGTTTCACTTATAAAATAATAACCGGCAAAAATAAAATAAAAACATAGAAAAATAAGTATCTAAAGCAGAGTATCTATGTGCATCAAAGTATTTTTTTAATTGTATTTAATAAAAAAATATACTTATTAACTTTTTAAATACAATACTTTGTTTCATTTAAAAAAATTTTCGCTTAGTTAAAAAATATTAATAATAAAATATATTTAAAAAAAAAATTATAATAAGAAATCAGCTTATTTCTAAATGTTCTAAATTTCAGTAAGGTATTCTTGGCGAATTTAAAAAAAATATCGCTTTGTTCCAATAAACACATCCATTAACTTTTATTAATTTATTTTCATAAGGATCGTAAAGTGTTTGAATTGTAACAAATAAAAATTCCAACTTAATTTTAAAATATGTAATGGTCTTTGTCTACGTGAAAATCTATGTAGCAAAATACATTCACGATAAAAAATGTTTTGTGAACGTATTACTTATTTTTGTTCAGATTCTAAATTTACAGATGTTGTACAGACTCAGACTAAATTAAAATGTAGCAGCCTAAAAAATATTTATATCGTTCTTTTTATTATTCTAATTCAAGTCAAAATCGTTTACTTCCCATTCATTTAAACCAAGACATAAACGTTAAAACAACTATATTTGCTACTATGGGGACAAGAAAGTGCAGAAGTTTTTATTTCGTTCTATTTATATGTTATTGCCAAAATGTATTCAACCGCGAAAGAAATTTTCATGGCAAAGCCTTGCTAATATCTGGACAAAAATTTTACTGTTTATATAGATTTCTTGCAGAAGTGAATTTTTACATTGAAAGCGTTAGAAATATTTATGTTTTGTTTTCTCATTTGTTAGTGGTAGTCAAAACCATTTATTTTATATTTATTGAACAAAATTTTTTTTTATGCATGAACCTTACAACAACCGGGATAAATCTTAAGTTCTAATTTTATTCTTTTTGCTAAAGATGGAACGTAAAAACTTTTACGCTTTCATTGGCAATCTTTTTCATATCTGCCAAAATTATTTATTTCTTATGAAATGAATCGAGAAAAATTAAAAACTTCAAATTTGTTCCATAACGAAATAAAAAAATTTTAAGTTGAAAACGTGGAATTTTTACTCCCTTATTTTGTTCTTTTACTTTATGAGTTTGTTGGAATAATTTTATTTTCCGGGAATTATGTGATAATTCTCGTCTGATTATATCATAATTATAAAATCGAGAATTATATTATAGAACGAACAACGGAGTCATAAAACGAGAATTATATTTTAGAGTATAAATTTGGTCACCTCCAAGAATAATATTCAGCGAAAAGCGTTATGCATATTCACTTTTCATTATTGTCAAGTTTTATGAAAAAGTTCAAAATTACGTCACAACTCTCTGTAAATATATTTTTTAGGTCTAAGTAAGCAGTTCAACTTCAAATCATAATTTAAAGATTCATATAAAGTTCCTTTAAATTAAGTCACTAATTACTGTTAAATTAAAATTTCGCATTAAAGTAAATAAATAACTTTAAAATATAAATTTCATTTTAGACATTAAAATTGTTAAATACAGGGATGCTAGTGTGCCTAAGCTTGTTAAAAATGGTATCAAATGAAAAGCAGACATCAATTTAAAGAGATAAAAATAGCATTTTTTTCGGGTATATTTTTTTTAGCTGACAATAAAAAATATTTTGAATTTTATTGCATAAAATTTGCAATGTGAGGGTGGTAGTAACGATTGAATCAATAGATTAAATAAATAAAAATAATTAAGTTTCTACCACTTCTTACTTTTTTTTAATGTAAGTGGCATTCCTGTAATCTTTAAAAATGTAAGGTCTTCGTAGCTTTTCTTACATTCATTGAAAATACTAATTGGAGTCGAAACTTTTCTTGATAACGTGATTTTATTTTCGAATTTTATACTATATATAATCTAATTTATATTTGTGTACATTTTATCTTTTTTTTTTTCCAGCATTTTGATTGTTCTAGGCATTATAGTAGGAACAATAGTACAGTAAGTGCTTTTTTTAATGCAATTATTATGAATTATAATTTACACTATCTTTGAAACGTATGAGATGTTCCGTAAAAACAGCCCTTAGCTTCTTGAAGCGCAAACTTTAATAAGTTTTGCGATAAACTAAACTTCGCGGAAGACTTTCTTGATGGAACCATCCCATAATTGCGTTACACGGGGAGAGAAACCACGAAAACGGACTGCAAGAGAGTTGGTTGATTGGACCAACTACAGGAGAATATGTTATTGGGTAAAGCAAAACGAGTTTTAATAATTCAATCAATCTATTAACTGTATTCAGAATCAACTGATGCTGCTTTTCGTGGAAAACTCATAATTGGTCTTGTCTGATACTTATTTCTTTAGCGAGATCGAAAACACTCTTTTACAGTAGCTATATTATAGCTTCCCAGTATTGAATTTTTAATATTTAATAGTAATCAAATATATTAATGTAATATATTGTATCTATATTACCTATTAAAACTGCACCAGTTAATATACTACCAATAATACCTATTATCAAAATGAACTATTATTAGCGTTTTAAATAATATTGTAATTTTTTACAATTCTGTTAAACTAGCTATTCATGAATTTATTTCAATAAGTACTTATTACCATAATTAATTAAGCATTATTAGCCTCAATAATAGTTCTGTAATTTTTTGTGCTTCTTTTAAACGGATTAGTACCATTTTGCCATTAATATTGTTTTTAACATAGCTTTTTTAAAAATTTCAATTAGTAAATATTGCCAAATTTGATTAAGCAACAATAATATGGCAATTTTTTACGTTTTTTCTAAACGATTTAGTATTGATTGTTCTTTATAATATATAGCCTGTTTTGTTTTAAATTTTTTTAGTACCGACCTTAAGCATCGGTGTCTATAATAATTTGATTTTTTACGTTTCTCTTAAACGAATCAGTACCATTTTTGAACTTAATGTTTTCTTTTGGAAACATTTATTTTTTTTATGTCAGTTCATACATATTGCTTTTAACATAGCTTTTTTTTAAAATTTCAATTAGTAAATATTGCCAAAATTGATTAAGCAACAATAATATGGCAATTTTTTACGTTTTTTCTAAACGATTTAGTATTGATTGTTCTTTATAATATATAGCATGTTTTGTTTTAAATTTTTTTAGTTCAATTTCTTTATAATATATAGCATGTTTTGTTTATTCAATTTTAACCGACCTTAAGCATCGGTGTCTATAATAATTTGATTTTTTACGTTTCTCTTAAACGAATCAGTACCATTTTTGAACTTAATGTTTTCTTTTTGAAACATTTATTTCTTTATTTCAGTTCATATATATTATCAAAATTAAGCCTTATTGGAGTCGATAGTAGTATATAGATTTTTCACGGTTCTCTAGAAAAAGTACTTTTTCTCAATTTCTTTTTTTTTATTACCCAATTTCTTTATTTCCATTAAAACTTATTTCCAAATGTAAGTAAGCATCAGCATCATTATCGTCAATAATATTACGATTTTTTTGGCCTCTCCTATACGAATCAGTATTTCTTCATTGATTTTGCTTTTCAGTACATAATTTATTATTTTTTGTTTCAATGACTTTTGATTTTAACTTATTTAGTTTAAACTATTCACGTTTTTTAACGTAATCTACCAATGCTATTATGATCAAATGCTAATCACATTGCGTTTATCTGACATAACTAACAAAAAGTAAATAAGCATTAAAAAACGTACAAAAAAACATTTTTAAAGGAAAGCTAGTGAATATCAAGGATGCAAGCTTTAAAATATTTGAAAGAAAGAAAATAGTCTGCAGAAGTTTCTTTTTTAAAAATGGTGGCGAGTTCTAAGCTAATGAGAAAAAAAATTCACTTTTCATATGTTCTACCAAACAAACTAATTGAAAACTTCGATCGAGTTTTAGAATAGGGGGCTAAATTTACCAACTGCCGCTGCCGTACAAAAGCTGCTGTACAGCGGCTCCATAAATGACAAAAACACAAGAAAATTGTGAAAAAAAGTTTTTTTAAAAAAGAAATTTTAACAAGTCATCAGCTCACACGATTATATCCGCAAAAATAGTGCTTTCTTATATTGTATTAAGCACAAAGGCCAAAAAAAACCAACTCTTTTTTTTAAAAATTTTGTTTCATTGAAGTTACTGTATTAAAGATGTTCTATTTCTTATTTTAGCTTCACCCAGTCCAGGGAATTTCTTCCACAGTTTACTCCAAAGGCCTTTTTCCTCTTTTTACTGCCACCGTAAGAATGATTTTAGTTATTAATATTCTCAAACGTTTATATGTTGCTACTGTTTAAGTGCCTTAACTCGATGCAAAACTATAATAAATACGATTTTCTTATTAAGTAATATCTGAGTATCATGTAATTTGCTTGAATATTTTTTCAAATATAAAATAAACTTTATTTGCAAATCACCCGATTCCTTTCTGAATGAAAATTATTAAACTAAATTTATAATTTTCAATTTTTACAAATTTTTTATTTCAGAAAATGCAACATTAATGTAAATTTTCCAAATACTTTGGTATAAAAACTAGATCATAAACTATTTACGTTTTCACAAAATTGTGACTTTCTACCGTATAGACATTTCATACAAATTTTAAAAGTAGCATATTATTCACTAAAAAGATGTTTTTTTCTTTTTACAAAAGTTAATCCTGTAATTAAATTTAATCCTCTTATATAAAAATCCTGTTATTTCTATGATTTTTTTATATCTACTGAATGATGTAAATAAATCTAGTTTTTAGGAACATATTTCTAGGTCTCACTTGCTCTAAAGGTGATATTTTATCTTTAGATACCTTTGTATTGTTTTCAAATAGGTACTTTGCATGTTTCGAAATTTCCTTGAATATTAGCACAAAACACAGAAATTGTTATTGACCTGTTTTCCCCAAAAGAGCTTGCCCTAACAATTTCATTATATTTTTGAATATGCAATTGAAAGGTTGAAGCAATTTATTTAAAAGCCTTACATCAACAAAGCTTTGAAAAACTTTTAAATCATTTATTTGTAATGTTGTGGAAAATGATTTTAAATCACTTTACAAAACAATGAATCATACTTTAAAACATAAACTTAGCTACGACTAGAAGATATTTAACCAAAAATGAAGGAAGTTGGCAGCTCAGGATTAGCCACATTTTCTTTTTTCAAAATGTCAGACTATATAGTGATAAAGCACATTTTTTCTAAATGTGAGACAGTAGAGTGATAGGCCACATATTTTTCAGATTCGTAGCAATATGGTAATAAGCCCTACTTTTTCTAAATTCGTAACACAGAGGTGCCAAATTGCTCCGGACTGCAAATAAATATTTCAAAATGGTAGTTTATCAATTGTAATTCTTAGTTTAATAAATTCAATTTAGTAGATTTTTATCCACCACTATTTCTAAATAATTGATAGGCTTATATAATTCGCCACTTTTTAATATATATGTTATGCTATACCTTTCAAAAAGCAAGCAAAAATAGTCAAATATTTGCAAAATTTAGTTTGTAGTTATTAAACGTTTTTTTTCTTTATTTTGGCGTGTCCGGAGCAGTTGGCATCTCTGGTAACAATATAGTAATGAGCCAAATTTTTTTCCAAATGTGAGGAAATAAGGCGGTAAGTCACACATCTTCCAACTGTGAAGCAACATAGAGTGATAATGCACACTTTTTCTGAATGGGATGGAATAATGTGCCACACTTTTTCCGAATGTGAGGTAATATAATAAGTTTACATTTTTCTAAATCTGAGACTGCAATCTAGTGTTATGCCGCTTATTTCCGAATTTAATATAGTGATAAGCCACACTTTTTCCAAATGTGAGGCGACGAGGTGGTAAGAAACACATCTTCCAAATATGAAGCAATATAGTAGATAAGCCACATTTTCTCTAAATGTGAGGCAATATAGTAATAAGGCACACTTTTTACGCAATCGGTAGTAACGTGGCTGCTGTATTTTTGCTTATTATATTAGATGATAAAACGTTCAGGTTATTAAATGTTCCGTTTATTAACAGTTATACTTTAATTGAATGCATCGAATTAAGCCACTTTTTACCATAAATTTCTTAAATAATAAAACACATTTAATGTTGTTAAAGAGCGTTTTAAGAGAAAAATAGCACATTGACAGTAAGTTTTCTGTGTATTTTACTGAAATCTATTGAAGTTTCTGGCTGTATGTATTGTACACATCTGGAAACAATGCCAAGATGTAAAAATTTGAAATAAGAGTTACTTATCACTATTGTCTCGAACACAATGTATTTTCTGGTGTACAATGTATAATTCATTATACATTGTACACCATTGTATAAATCATTATACATATACACAATGTATTTTCTGGTATTTTATTAAATAGTTCATACTTCCTGTATTAAAATAGGACGGAAACGCCCTTAATTATACTATAGGAAGTACAACTATCATTTTCCCTCAATTTTTAATATTCCTCCATCCTTTTTATAGTCAGACATGCAAACTGCTCTGGATTCTGTAAAGAGTTTTTAAAACAGTAGAGAGCTATAGAGTAGAATTTACAGAGTATTGGTTAATTTTGTCAACTTGTCAAAGGCTATCAACACGAAACGAAAAGCAGGGATGCAACAGAATATTAAAAATGCATAAATTTCTGTATTAAAATTAAAAATTCTATTAAAAAGAGATTAAAATTAGCAATTTTTTAAGGCATATTATTTTCAGTTTACAACTGAAAGTGGTTTCTAAGTATGGTTTGGCTTTAAATATGAATAATTTAAAATGTAAGTTATAGTAGTAATTGCAATTGATTGATTAAAGAAATTTTAAATGAATAAATATTGAGTTGCTACTACTTTTTACATATTTAGTCGCCCATGGCATCCCTTAAGTGGTATTTTTATATAAGTCTTTGAATAATTTAGAGTTAGTGGTGAATGAAAACTTTTTAAATCAAAACTAAACCAAGAATTGATCATTAAAATCAATAACAGAATCATAAAATCATAACAGAATCATTTGTTACCACTAGAAAATGTTTATCTGCAATTCGAAGCACCTTGGCATCTCTTTGTATTGTTAATAATACTTATATTAAACTGCAGGAAATATTAATTAAATAATTTTCTAAGACTATGATATAAGTGTTATCATTCCTATAATTTTTTTTTCTCTAGTAGCAAGTTTTTAAATGTATTGTATCCTTCATCTCTTTTAGGATTGTTCTAGAATCAGCATATTCTCTTCATGATCGAGCATTTTTTAGCAACCTTGGCACAATTGTCTTGTATGCTGTAGTAGTAAGATCTAATTTTTTTTATATAATTTATTAATGATCAATAAGCAAAACGAATGAAATTTTTTTTTTCATACAAACTTTATTTCCTAATAAAGCATGGTCATTCCTTGATTTATTTCATTGAAAAACAGCCTAACAATATAAAAGAATATTGTGAGAATTAACTTTCGTATAGTAACAGTAAATATTTTTTTTAAATTTTTTCAAAAGTATCTAAAACCTGTACAATTTACTAGAGTCATTGAATTTTATATCTGATTATCCCATATTGCATAACCGCCAATCATTTCAGAATTTACTACCACTTTAAGTACATGAAAAGAAATTATTACAAAAAGTTAAAGCTTTTATCACTAATTTCTAATTGATTTTAAAATAATTTTAGACTACCACTACGAATAAATAAATTATATATATTGATAAATAAATTACATCAAACTCAACAAAATGATTATTTGTATCCTGTCATTCTAGCCCTTGCAATCACACTATTTCATTTGCGAATATCAGTTTCAAAACGAGTAAAGGTTAGGAGGTATAACATTATGTTTAGATTCATGGAGAAAGTTTATATACTTAAACTAGGAGGCCACGCCCCCTGCTCGCTGGCGCTCACCAACCCCCGGAACTGCTTTCGCAGTTCATTTCGGATTGCTTAGCAATCCAATGCTCCCTCATTGGATACTTTCTTAACGTCTAGCTTTTGTATACTTTTTTGAATACTGAAGTTCCGAAAACTTTTCACTGTAGAAAATTCTAAACCTGTACATTTCAATATTAATTTGAAATTGCAATTGTTAATTTGGGCAACACTTATAGAATTGAAGGATTTGTTACGTCAAGCGCTCAGGTATTATAATTTTGATTTATGTTGCTAAGTTAACTTTCGAAAAATTCTATGGCTGGCAAAAGCATTTTTATTTTTTAAGTTGTTTATTTTTATTTTTGCCGCAGAACACCTGATAATGCTCACTTATGCAAGCAACACTTATAGAATTGAACAACCTGATAATGCTCACTCTGGTTATTGTTTCCGTTTTTAAAAGCGCTATATGTTGAGCCACCTCGGCTAGATTTGGCATGTGAAATTTTTAGATGCAATCATTGGTCGATTTTCTAACGTTGCCAGTCGGGAAGATTTAATGAGGCTTTTTTTTTTTGGTGCTGTGTAAGAGAAATATATATATAGATGTAAATTACGTTCAAGTCAATCTTTTTTTTTCTTTCTTTAAGATGCTAGTTAAAGAAAATAGTTCAGATGCTAGTTAAAAGCTTTGTTACAGTAAATTTCTTTTTGCAAGAGTTCACATCCCGTTTCATTGATAATGTTGTTTTAAGTTGTATAAGCTTTAACAAATTAATACTTGGAAAAGAACACTATATTTGCAGCATTGAAGCGCAGTTTAATAAGGAAACCTGTCATCACAACTTAGTCTGTTTTAAGTCTTCTTAATTCGTTTAAATAAAATGTTTTAAAAAATGAGTTTGTTCAATTACGCATTTTATTTGAAAATAAATATTTCAAATATACTCATTGTATTATGATAAAAGACAAAAAAATCGAACACATCTCAGATACTAAAATTGTTTTTTTTTCTTCCAGGGTACCATAATTAATTGCTTTGTTATTGGTAAGTTCGATATTAGTTTAGCTGAATTAATACTCTAAATATATATATTTTTGATTTAATCAATTGAATAAAAAACCTGAGGAAAAATTAACTGTTTTTTAGGTCTTTCTCTTTATGGTTTAACTTCATATGGGGCTGTAAGTGATATTAAATTGCAAATGGTTGAGTGCCTTGTATTCAGTGCCCTTATATCAGCTGTGGACCCAGTAGCGGTAAGTGTATTATTTTGCATTAGAAATTTCCTATGACAATAATTTTAATTAATTATATAAATACTTTATTTGTAAAAAAAATATTTTCTAGTGGTAGAAGTATTTGAGTTTTTAATTTAGTATTTCTGTTATTTTTTAGTACTTTTTCCATCACTATACATCAAAAATTCAAACATATGAAGTTCAATTTTATTGCAGTTATTTCGTAGTGACACTAATGAAAAGAGGGCTTTATTATCTTTTTTCTATTAATTTATTAAAATTTTTGCAGAAAGCGGAGCAGTTGGTTTCATTGTTAATATCGGATAGAGCTAACGCGAACTACTGCCAACATTATTTTATTTGTCATATTAAAGAGACAATAAAATTAGATTTGCATTTATTTCTTGACTTGATAAATTTAATTTAAAATGATTTTGATAATCCCTGCATATAAATAATTTAAACATATATATGGTGGTAGTATGATAATCTTTAGAATGGTGCGTTTAAGTTCTTACGAACCAAAAAATATAATTCTGCATATGACATTTTGCTATCATTTGGGAAAATCATCCCCGAAAAGATTAAAAGTTGGGCAAAATGCTTGAGCAAATTTTGTATTTAATTGCTTAAAAGTTTGCTGCAGTGAATCTTTGTATGGTTCTTGGTTTACTTCCAGATAAGTATGAGTCATACGATCACAAGGCACCCGAGTGATTTTCCCTCTTCTTTTTGTGCTAAACTTTAGTTGGAGTGAAGTTTTGTTTCATTACATTAAATATAAATAATGTTTATGTTAGGCGCTGTGCAGCCGTTTCCAACCGTGTGTCCTTAACTTAAATGTGGGTTGTTTGACCTAGAAACGCCTTGTGATATTTTTTTTTTTTTTTTTTTTTTTTGGTTTGTTAATTTGTACGTTTTTCTGTCTTTTTTGGAGATGTGAAGATTTTTATTCTTCCTCTCATGTAGCCCTGATGTAGCACTTCAGTTTATGATTTTTTTGTCTCTCTGAAGAACTATTGACGAGAAGGGAGTAATTCTTTGGGCTGGTAGACACAAGAGCAAATTACATTTATACGGTTAGGGCAACCTGGAGAAAGAGTTTTTTTAAAAAAAAAATGATTGATTGGTTGATTTGGTACCCTGTTAGAGCAAGTGCATCAATTATTAGTGAGAAACGATTTTTCAAATACAAATATTTCTTTTACATTTATTAAGTTAAAATATATATTAAACATATTGATCCATAATGTATCAGTGGTTGAGGTATTCATCAGTCATAGGGAAGAGTTGGAATTCGATCCCCAGAGGCCCACCCAGATTCAGATCGATGGGTACGGCTTGCCTGGAAATTAAAGGCTGCCTATGCGCAATGCCCGAAAGATGCCCTTGGTCACGAAATCGTTGAGCCTCCATGACCCCATGGCTCTCAAAGAGCTGTAGCTTGAATGCTTTTATTTAACATATTAAATGATGCACTCATAATATTATATATTTATCATTAAATATAATTATCATAATTTTTCATCATATTAGATTATATAGTTATCATGTTAAGTGATATTCATCTTTGCACGGTTTTCAACCGATCAAAAATTCATACTTTTTAAATAAATTTTTCTATTCTTTCATTTGCATAATCTTATACAATACCAACAATGTCTGGCACAAACAATATGTTTTTAGAAAATTTTAAATTTCATAATCAATGGCAATATTGTAAGATATACCCTGTATCTTCATATGTAAAAAAATGTACAAAGTTATTTTAAGTTTTAATTTCTTTTTTAGGTTCTAGCCATTTTCCAAGAAGTAGGAGTGAATAAAAATCTATATTTTTTAGTGTTTGGAGAATCTTTACTAAATGGTACTTTGATTTTCAACAAAATATTATTGTAGGCTTTTAAACACTCTAATTATTTAATTAAGGTCTTGGGGGCAATACAATGAGAAATAACATTTTTCATTTCACCCAGGTATTAAAGCATTATTTATTATATATATATATATTAAAAAAATGGAAAGAAGATGCTTGAAAATTCTTAACTGGAATATTAAAAAAACAGTTTACCGTAAAAATGGGGAAAAGTGCGGGTTTTCACTGTATTGCCCCAAGCTTTTCAATTATGTTCTATTTTGATAAAAATGAGGGTCTTGTTATAATTTTAGATGCCGTTACCATCGTGCTTTATATGATGATGGTTGGTTTCTCAAAAGCGGAATATATAACTGCTAAACAAGTAATTATTTTATTTGACACATACATTTTTGAAAACTCATTACTTAACTCCGACTTAAATTATGTGATTAAAACTCGTACACTTATTATAAAATACTACTATAAATACTTACTATAAAATAACTGGTAATACTAAAATGGCAAAAAGTTGTTTTAAATTCAATCTACTTAACCAACTTTCCAGATACCTTCGCTTAGGCCAGTGTTTTCTAAACTTATGACTCTTGTGTACCCTTTCTAAATTTTTAGTAACGCTGTGTTCCACGAATAAAAATATAAATGTATTTTTTACTATAAAAAAATGCACTAAAGCTAAAAATCACAATTGATTGTTGACACCACTAATTATTAACTGTTAACTCTGCAAAAAATAGCCAATAGAAAAATCCGTAATCGTAAATTTTCATGGCCTTATAAATAAAAAATTTGTTTGTTGTAAGATATTTCGCATTAGAACGCGTACCTCCTCTAAACTGTTCCTGTACCCCTGTGGGTACGCGTACTACTCTATGGGGAACACTAGCTTAGACAATATAAAAACATAATATTTCTACCACTAGAAAAAATTTCGCAACATATCAGTCAAAGTTTAAGACTAAATTTTAACAACTTCATTAAAACGTTATTTCTAGCAATTCCTTAAAAAATGATTTTATTAAATGAAGTGGAAGCTTTCACTGGTTAGCTTTGAATTTTGACTAATGTTGTTATTTATGGTAAGGGGAAGTTCTCTTTTGAGAATTAGTTTGAATTTCGATTTTATTTTCGGCAATTAAAACTTCATGGTTTACTCTAATTTTGCCTGAACTCACTTTTCTATAATTTAAATTAGTTATGGATGTGAAAAGGAATTCGAGATGAAAAATTAAGTAACTAATTAACACATTTTAATAAATAAAGAAAGAATAAAACAGATGTGCGAGGGGTATACTCCATTTCACCTCAAGTTGGCACTGGAGAGAAAAAGCAGCTAGACCGGATTGCAGTCGTTGCCATGGAAACTGGGTAACTATTTAAGTTAGTAGGGGGCGTGAGGTATCAAAAAATGGAGAGAAAGTGGCCAATATTGGCGTTAAAGAAAACAAAGCGCCGATTTTTTTGACCAAGAATCTTACTAACATTTTTAACTAAATACAGAAAAGATCAAAAGATAACTAACATTTCGTAGTTAACAATAAAAATAATCTAACAAGGAATCACAAAAAAGTTAACAATTACTGCAAAAAAGTAACAATAACTATAAAAAAAAAGCTAGCAATGAATAACTAGCAAAAAAAAAATTGCTAGTTAACAACTAATATTGAACAGAACAAAAGAACAGAGCAGTTCTCCGCTTTAGTTTCGTATTCTAAGAGTTGAACTTCTCCTTTCTATATTCTTAGTTATAGCGCTCTCTTAAAAATACGCGTGGCGCTGAATGTGTTAATGGATAGAACATTCAGAAATATCTTTATAGAAATAACTACTAAAAAATTTTGTAATATTTATTTTAATTGCTGATACTTTTAAAATGTAACTTTTAATTGGTTATTAAATGTATTTAGATAGCTGTAGGTATAGCTGCTTTTATTTGCGTCAGTCTTGGTGGACTTGCCATTGGAATTGCCATGGGAATACTCACTGCACTGATAACGAAACACACTGAAGACGTCAGAGGTGATTATATTAATATAGCTGAATATCTGTTCTTCGTGCGGGCTAAAGCAAAAAGAAAATAAGCAATAAATGGATATAATCACGATTCCACAATCCTGCATAACATTGAGAGCAATAATCAAGCCCAATTAAAAAGGCTTAAATTAATTTCAATTTTTTTTAATTATTTGTTGGTCTTTTCGGTGGCTTTGCGTTATTAGATTAAATAAAGCACGTCTTGCCAAGTATAACTAATCAAACTAAAGATTATCTATCATTAGGCACTGAAAATGATGCTATAGCTCACGGCAAACACTAATGTTACAAGCCAAACACTAATGTTAATGTCAAAATTTATCACAATCAAGCCATTTTCCCCTTTAATTTAGTATTTACTCTAGTACAGATATCATTTTTTATTTCAATTACTGTTGATTTTAAATTTGTTTATAGGAAAATGTTTCAGAAAGGTAATATAAAAAAAATAACGCATTGTTTGTGATATTTACAGAGATGCCAACTGCTCCGGACATGCCAAAATAATTAAAAGAATGGTAAATAACTACAAAGTAAATTTTGCAAATATTTGACTACTTTTGCTTGCTTTATAAAAGGTATAGCATGACATTAGTACTATAAAGTGGTGAATTGTATAAGCCTAAGAATTATTTAGAATTAGTGGTGGATAAAAATCTACTAAATTGAATTTATTAAACCAAGAATCACAATTTATAAACTACCACTTTAAAATATATATTTGCTGTCCGGAGCAAGTTGGCATCTCTGTATTTATCAGACTCCTAGTTAATTAAGTCATCCTCACGATGATTTTGCTAATGCTTATCTGACAATAATAGAACATGATGTAAGATGAATTCGATGAAACATTGGTGTTCAACTCCCATTGAAAATCAGTATTGATCAAACAGAGCTCTAAGCTAGCATCACTATAATTTTTTAAATATTTGGAAAAAAAAATCGTCAGCAGTTTAATTTAGAACAATATCTAATATTAACCCTACAAAGAAATTTTACTTTTCGAATGTCCCTTTTGAATTGGCTAATTGAATATTTTGATGGATTTTTAGAATTTGGATCAAAATAAAATACTTACCGTCTTGATACTCTAAGACAGGGGCGCCCATATGTTTGAATTTAGGGGGGGGGGGGCTCATGAAAGAAAACGACAAATAGCTTAATGAATTAAAAAATTAATGAAAGGAAATTTTATCTATTTAAATATTTTTAACTTAATTAGCTGAATAACTAATTAATTTAAATTAATTTCACTTTTAATTATACATGATTAATCAAATACGCATATGTTTCATGACGCATATATTTTCTAGGGAGGGGCCCGGGCCCCTTCGGCCCTCCCCTATGGGCGCCCATGCTCTGAGAAAGGAATTTTCAAATATTTCTTATTAATGAGGAATGTTATAATTTTTTGTTTTATTAACCTTATGAAGTGACTTTCATTGTTTCTTAATTTGCATGCTTGTTTGATAACTTGTTCGTTTTATTGACCTCAGTATGTAGCATTAACTACTTTTATTAATTTTCTTATTTTATTAATTTTTCATTAACTTTAATTTTTTATATTTACTTTAATTTTTTTAACAATTAACGTGATGCGATAATTTTGATTTATCCGATAACCTGCATTTTAGTTGTGGAACCTTTGGCCATGCTGGGAGTTGCCTACTTGTCGTATTTACTCGCAGAAATGGTTCATTTTTCTGGTATCATTAGGTAAATTTTAAGCCATTTTGTATTTAGTTAGTTGCTATTGTTTCGTTGCAACTTATAAATTATTATTAATTACATGGATATGATTATAAATTTCTTTTTAAGTGCAAGTTATTCCTACAGAGCAACCAGTTCGTCAGGAAGCATTGTTCTTTTTTTATGTCATTGTTGTTTAATGGAAAATTATGTTATGAAAGAATAAAATCGAGTAAAATAATAGTATAACATTACAAAAATTTGTAGGCATTAAGAATACTGTTAAACTTTTTTTCTAATGTTTGAAGCTTGACAGAACTTGTTTTGTTGGACGAACAATATTTTGTACAACGTTATCATTGTTTTGTTAACAATAAACCAAACAATGTTTGATAGCAATGTAGAAAATATTGCTCGTTAACTATCGTTTCTGAGTAGAAACATATTGCTACTATATATTGTTGTAAAATAATAGAACAACATTACAGGAATTTGCAGGCATTAAAAATGTTGTTGTTAAACTCCTTCCCATGTTTGAAGCAAAACTTTTATAATATTTTTTTTGATGTCCCTCTGAATATTATAAAATTTGACAAATAATTATTGTTAGAGGAACAATATTTCAGACAATGATATCATTGTTTTGGTAACAATGAACGAAACATTATTTGATAACAATGAGCGAAACATCGTTCGTTAACAATCGTTTCTGAACAGAAACATTGTTACTATATATTGTTGTAAAAATGTAAAGAAACAATGTTAAAAACAAGGGCAGGGAAACAATACCTTGTTAGAGAAACTATATTTCGTACAATGTTATCATTGTTTTGTTAATAATAATTGAAATATTTTTATAAAACAATGTACAAACCATTATTTTAGAACATTTGTTTCTGAACAGAAACATCGTTTCTGTATATAAATGTAACACTGTGCAGAAACAATGCAATGTTTGGAAACGTTTCGCTGCACGTTTTTTTATGCACGTTTTGTTGCATATCACACGGGTTATTATGTGAATTGATGTCCTATTTCAGAGATGCCAACAGCTCCGGACACGCCAAAATAATTAAAAAAGCGGTAAATAACTACAAAGTAAATTTTGCAAATATTTTACTTTTTTTTAAAAGGTATGGCATGACATTGTCACTGTAAAGTGGTAAATTATATAAACCTACGAATTATTTAGAAATAGTGGTGGATAAAAATATACTAAATTGGATTTATTAAACCAAGAATCTCAATTTATAAACTACCACTTTAAAGTATATATTTTCTGTCCGGAGCAAGTTTGCATCTCTGCTATTTTGCAAAGTATGATAGGAATAAGAAGTGCTTGTTTAACTTTGTTGCTCCCTGTGATAGAAATAAGCATTTTTAAAAATTTATGACAGTTAAATATTTTGGGATTTAAAAATAAAAGTAAAATTTGCGTAATATGTTTTGTACATACTTAACAATTAATTTTTTTTTTTTTGAACTTTTGAAGAAAAATTAAATAAGTTTATTTACAAAACAAAATCCTTTAGTTTCTTTTAGGAAACTTAATTTGTTAAACACTGTTTAGTGGATTTCTGCCATTAGTGATTCTGAATCCTGGTTGATTCTAACCTTTAAAATATTTTTTTAACCCAGGAATTCGAGCACAAAGATTAAAATATTTATTTGGATAGATTCAGTATTGTCATTTAAAGTATCGAAAGACAAAACTGATCGATAGAATGTATTTCTGTGTTATGTTATGAGTGAAAGTTGTAGTATGTTATTTTAAAACTTTTAATTCAACAATTTAATATCAACAAATTTTTGTTCGATTTTTCGAGTAGTGCGATTGTATAACAGTAAGCTGGTACAAATTTGTTCATAACGATTCTTAATCTTTGAAATGTAACAGGAAAATAAAAATAAAAATATATAGTTAACAATAAATATTTATTTCTCTTTGAAATTATACTAAATAGGTTTTTAAGCGTGAGAGCTAACAAAATTTTTCAAGAATTAAAATTTTTTAATATGAGCCATAATTTCTCTTGCAAAGTTTTACAAAGTTTTTTTTTTTATTTTTTTTTATTTTTTTTATTTTTTTTTTATAGAAAAATAGCGGAAGAACAATTTAAAAAAATTCAACACAAAGTCACCTTGAAATGCTCACAAAGTTACCGCAGTCCAGATTCGGTATTGTAGTCACGCAAAACTGCCTCAAGTATTTAAACAATCGTCCTACTTCTACACTACCTTAATTTAATAAAACATCTGTTTTACTGCTTCAAAAAGTCCAAAGCTATCTGCTTAAATTCTTGGTCCAATCTTTCAATGATATCTTTAAGAGATCGAAATCGTGAATACCGCATAGGAAGAGGTTAGGAAGCTCGTGTGTCTTTCACTCTTGAGTTAAGACATTTTATAACCGTCGTTGAACAGCCAACCCAATTCCGAGTTTATAACTACCAATGTTCAACTCCATAGCCTTGCAATTTTGAAGCCAATCCAGAAAACAAGGGTACTCCTGAATCAAGCATTGGGAGTGTTTTGCCTTCATGGAGGACTTCTTGATGGATTTAACCATATTTGCGCTACATAGAGAGGAAACTCATGAAAACCACCCATGGTTATCCTGACGGCGAGGGGACTCAAACCCATTCGTCTACCACTGAGGATATTTCACGCATTGTGGTCTATGCAAGTCCGGTTCGGAATTGGTATCTAGCAGACATCGCAGGGAGTCAAACCCGGCCATCTCGATGAGTGCTCTATCTTTTGAATCACCTAAACTCGCGTTCAGACATTTTATTTCATAAACGTCGTGGAACAGCCGACCCAATTTTTGGGTTTACGACTACTAATGTTCAACTCCGTAGCCTTGTAATTTTGAACCAATCCAGAAGGCGAGAAAACTCCTGGATCAGTACCCCCAGAGGTATTGATTTGTTATGGGAACATGGAGGACTTTGCGACTCGACAGATTTAACGTGCATCAGCCACCATTTACTACACGGGGAGTCTTCGGCCGGCTTGGTCCGAACCCACGAACTCTTGGACATGGGCCCAGCGCTCCACAAACCAGGCTATCTCGGCCTCCGTTCAGACATTTGTGATATAGGATCCAGCGTTATGAGTGTATGGCCATAAGTTCAACTTGTATCTTGCTTTAAATTACTAACAGCATTTTACAGTGAGCCCGTTTGTGCTATGGTGGTCTTCGTCAAACATGTTTCTTCATGCACGTTCTTCTAACGGAGAGCTGAAAGTCAAGAGTCTGGTAGCCAGCCATAAAACCAGCGTGCAAAGTGCACTTTAATTTTGTCGATGCTGAAAATCGATTTATTAGTTGTGGTGGGAAGGCCACATCGTCTGACTAGAGTACGCGACATACTTATGAAGATGAAACCCTGTGAACGGGATTAGGTGCCAGGCTATGGTTAGGTATTGTATGCTTATTTGCATATTACGTTCAGTGACGCTTAAATGGAACCTTTTTAAATTTATTTCACACTTTCTCTAACACACGCTTTTTCATAGAGTGCAAACAAAACACCATCAGTAATAAATAATCAGTTTTTTTTTCTGTTACACTGTATGAATGCAAATACAAATAAAAATTTATATGTCGTTTCTCTTTCAGTATTATTGGTTGTGGTATTGTCCAAGCTCATTATGCTTCGAAGAACATTTCCGATAAATCAAACACAACGGTCAAATATTTCACTAAAATGGTCAGGTAAGTATGTTTGTATTTAATCACTTTGCACTTGTATATCAAAAGCTACAACTCTAAAAGTTATGTAGCTTTATCAAAATCCAAGGTTGAATGTTTTATTCTTGATTTAAGAAAACTGAACCAAACGAATATGTATGATGATCTGATGACGTAGGTAAAGGTCTACTGGTTAGAAAATCGATGTAGTTTATTTTGCCTTAACTATTCAAAATTAAAGGACATATTTTGAGTGTTTAAAAATTATAGGGATGATCATGTATGATGCACCAAAGAAAAAGGGTGAAGTTAACTTTAAAATCTTATATATAGCCTCCATTTTTAATTGCATACTTGGATTATCTGCAAAAAAATTACTATAATTGCACTAGAGTGCCTAGAGTAAAAGAGTGTGGACAAGGGAGAAACATTTCCTGATTGGTAGAAAGAAAAACTTTACCGCCAGAGGCGAGAGTGGAAAATTCGCCATTGGAATTTACACGGAGTGAAAAATTATATGCCTCAAAAAATTTATGTTCTGAATTAATAAAGGCATGTAATAAGTTCATTACTTACTTTTTTTCAATAAGAAACTTCACAGTTACAGTAAATGTAAAAATTATGGCTGAAAATTTGGATAATTATTAGCTATTTGAATTTATCCTTATTATTACTTACTTGCATGCATATAAAGTTTTGTTTATCTCATTGTAAAGAGAATAAGGTGATGAAATAACTAATGATTACATAAGAGTATTTACTTTTAATAAACATAATTTCTATCTAAATTACTTATAAATTTTAAGATTTGAGCATCTTTTTATCAAAACTTCAGAAGTGCAGAGTTTGGCGATATCACTTTGAAATGTTGGCGCGTTACAACATTTCGCCAAGTAGTATTTGTTTACTTTTCGTTACTAACTTGATGAAATGCTAGTTTGTTTTAAATTTAAACTAGTTATCGAAATTTTTGTTTACAATTTGTTGAAATAAGCAATACCTTTTTAGGTGAATATGCGATAATGTTTTCCTGAAAAAGTAATAAATAGTAATAAATTATGCAATTTGTTTTATTAATTATTATTTCTAAAATGAATAACATAATCATTATTAATTTTTATTTTTTATTTAAGGCATTTATTTAAAGCTGAAGACTTTTCGTAATTTTTTTTTTTTCATTGACGTTAATTTTTTAACAATGTGAGATGCTTATTTTTCTTACAATGTTTTTTAAAAAATCTGTAATATCATGTGCTTTCCAATCTTAAAGTTTATATTATTGATACTTTAGTATATACTCTTAGAATAACAGAACCTGCAGAATAACAGCAAATGAGCGAGTGGCGCCCATTTCGGTGTATCATCTGGCAGCCCCCTTGGACAAAAATACGAGGGCAGCGCATGCGCTCTTGGATATTGTCATCACTCAATTGCACTAACAGGTCCTTGCATTTTAATTAACCAGATGACACTGAAAACGAGATTAATTATTTAAAAGGAGAAATCCCGAGAAATAAATTTCAGTTAGTAAAAATAAAAATAGTGGCATTAAATGTTATAAAAAAGCCTCTATGTTATCTATACATGTCAACATATTCGGCCGTTAAGAAAAAAAAATTTTTTTTAGTGCGCTTTGTTTTAAAATCAAACAAAATTGTTTTACCTACCTAGGTAAAACAATTCTATGCAAAACTCTCTAGAGTTTTGCATTGTAAGAATTGCTTTACTGATTATTTTGTGATTACTACAATTGTTTATTTCATTGATATTAAATAATAAAAATGGTCACAGCTACTTCACACTGAGTAGTGTAAAATAACATTCTTGGTGTTTCACTATCCTTAGTTCTTAGTGCAGTGAAATTCAAAGAACCAAATGTTTTTTTTTGCTTGTAGGATAGACTAAAAATTTTTACAGTATTCAGCTGAAGCGTTTGAATGTATGTCTGTTAATTTTAACTTCTCTCTACGCAATGTTTTAGCAAATAATTTTTTAAAAAAATATTTTATATAAGCGTTATTAGTTAGCAGCGTTATCTGTGGACAAACTTCGTAATTTTGTCAAGTTTTTTGAGAATAAAAAAGCTAGTTTCCTAAGTGGAATGCAGCAAATTTTACATTGCTATACATTTCTCTAGATTTTTCAAATCATTTGTAGTTTTTTGGGACACCCTGTAGATAATATTACCTTTAATTGCAGTGCTGTTTGTGATACCGTCATCTTTCTGTTTCTTGGGATGGTACTAGTTGATGATCAGCATGTATGGCACACTGGATTTGTATTCTGGTCAACAGGGCTTTGTTTCTTCGTTCGATTTGCAAGTAAGTTGTGATTTCGAGAAAACAAGGAAATATTTCTTAATAATAAATATAATTTAATTACATGAATATATTATCTAATAATAAAAGGCAGTTTTGTGCAGATGTGTAGGATGCCTGGGTTTCAAAGTTCTCAATTAGGTGTCCTTGATAAAAGGGTGGTGCAATCTTTTGAAAGACTAAAGACTTTATAAAATGAAATAAAATAATCGATTATATATTCATTAATAATATTCATGTTTAATATGTATTTTTGCGTAATTGTATATGGTAATTACTCTTTTATAAAACTTCATTATTATATTTGTTTCAAAATTATGAAAAATTTAAAATCATAAATTTATTCATCATAAGACATTTTTCTTTAACCAAAAATTTACGTTGAAAAATATTTAATTTCTGATAAAAATAATACTAGTTAGTGTTTGTTTTTTTAATGAAATTCTCAACATTAACACTAGATTGTCCAAGGAAGTCACTTTGACTGCTTTTTAATTTCAATTAGAAAAACAATGATGTATATAATGATGAAATTTCTTAGAATTTTGCGACATTTGGTACAACTTATAATTATTTTTATTGTTAATATTTACTAATAACTTGTTATATAACTGTAAATAATATTATAAAATATTAAAAATTAATTTTAAACAAATTGCCGACCGGCTTGTGTAGAGGGCAGGGAATTGTCCTTGCATCAGAAAGGTTCTGGGTTCGAATCCCGGGCAAGGCATGGATGTTTCTTTCTCTCTATTTGTGTTCTATGTTCTTTCTCCTTTGTGGGGGAATGTGACCCGCCCTATAAACGGGTTGTGGTAGTGTGACGTGGGCGACGCTGCTCCACCGCCGTGGCTTCGCCACAGGTGCCCACTGGGTAACGAAAAGAGAGTTAGTAGTTCTGGCACTTTCTGTGGCCAATGGATAATTCCAAGTGCCCGCCATTTAAAAAAAAATAATTTAAACAAATTTCTTTACACATTATTCTTTCACAATGCAGTCATTTCGACTGCTTTTGGGCAATATAGGTATATACTAAGTTTCAGTCTTTCTAGTGTTAATAATGCCTCTTTTAAAAGTTGATCGTGCTATTTAGTAGACAAATATACTCAATAAAAATTATTAGTCGTTAAATATATTAAGTTTCAGATTTTTTCTAGCAGTTTAAATTTTGATTTTTTTTTAATAACCCTTCTCTCTCTTGCCGTAAAATAATAAATCTAATTATTCGATTGCTGTGTACTCATTTTGCATAAGAAACCGAAATTTTTAGTTTTTAAATTTGTTAAATTTTGTAAAATTATAAGAAATAATTATAATTTTAAACTTTTTATTCATTGAAAAAAGTTGTTAAAGGAAATATTTTATTCCTTAGGCGTTTTTCTCCTGACTTACATCGCCAATAAAACAGAAAGGACACATCGAATCAACACGGAAGAACAATTCATAATGGTGATGCATTTTAAAACATTTACATAGTTTTAAATTAAAGATTAATCTGCTTTATAGCACCAGGGTTGCCAACTCCTATGCTTTTGGCAAAATATTTTATAGAGCAGTAGATAATCAAAAACGAAAGCTTACTATATTTTGGTTAATATTGCCAACATTTTTAAAACCTCGACTTGATAGAACTGTATTAAAATGGCTTTTTATATAACCTTTTGAATCCTTTACTTGTAGCGATGCGGAAAATAATAGTGGATTAAAATTATTGAATTAATCGCACATTTAAACAAAATCTGCTTATAGTAGAAATTTTACCACAAAGCGTAGAAAGGTGGCAGCTCCGTAGTATGAGCTAGAGTCGATTAAATTTCGAATATTAAGGGTAGTGTCCCACCCACTAAAAAAATAAAAAATAAAAAAAACATTATAGCTTTCGCAAAATATATTAGTAAATTTTACTTGTTTCTCCCGCTTTAAAAAAGTCTTTAAACGAAACTCTTTCTAGAAAAGAGAGCAGCACTGATCAATTAAGTAGTCCGACGTAACGAACCTAAACTGCGCAGTGGAGGAAAGATAAGAAAGATGTCACTAATTTCGGGCTACTAAGCTGCGCAATGGTGGTAAATACGAAAGATATCATTACGTTTAGAATACTAAAGGATCAAATTTCTTGTTTATGGTAACCCGTGCTGAGGCCTTCTATCTTCTATGGGGTATTGCTTATACCCGGATCTTTTCGATTAGAATTTAATCAAAATTAGAAAATTTAAAAGAAAAATCATTCGTGAAATTCCTTTCTTATTTCCTTTATTGGTTAAATTTCTTAATGTGATTAGAGACAGAAGGCGGCACATTTGTATATTTGGTTATACATTTTAACTTGCTAATAGGCACCAAATGTAGCATAAAATCTTTTATTTTATATTATTTTATAACTATTTATTTTATTTTATAACCGTCGCTGAACAGCCGACCTAATTTTGGGTTTACGACTACTAATGTTCTACTAATGTTACGACTACTAATGTCCGTAGCCTTGAAATTTTGAACCCAATCCAGAAGACAAGGGAACTCCTGGATCAAGTAGTGGAAGAAATTTGCCTTCGTGGAGGACTTTTTCTGATGGAACTAACCCGAATTTGCGTTATATGGAGAGGAAGGCCACAAGCCTCCTACGGTTAGCCTGACGGCAAAGGGACTCTAACCCATGATCCGTTTACCACTGAGGATATTTCACGTCAACAGTGTGGTCGGTGCAAGCCGGATGTGGATTTGATCTGCCATCGCT
Source organism: Parasteatoda lunata (assembly GCA_949128135.1). Classification (NCBI taxonomy): domain Eukaryota; kingdom Metazoa; phylum Arthropoda; class Arachnida; order Araneae; family Theridiidae; genus Parasteatoda; species Parasteatoda lunata. The sequence continues at coordinate 83,078,473 of OX421979.1, read as the reverse complement.
GGGGATTCGAACCCGGTTCACCTCATTGGAAGGCGAACGCTCTATCCCCTGAGCCATCGCGGCTCAAAATCTACTTATTAAAAAAATTTTAGTTTGAAGTGCCGAGTTCAAGTGTGTTATCCGAAAAAAAAAGTTTTGCTATATATTAGAAAAAAAAAAAAAAAAAAAACTGCGGCCATCGTCATGTTCTCTTGAAACGTTAAAAATATGTATGCTTTGTCATGAAAGAAGTTTCAAACCTCATGTAGGCCCGAATTATATTTTCGTAGTTTTTTTTTAATATTTTTCCCTTCGTTTTTGATAATTTTATTGATTCTTCGATTTAATCCGTTAGGTTGTTTAATTAGTAAGAAGTAGTTCTTCAGTCTTGCTACAGCTTTCATGATTGTTCTACTGACACTATTGATAATTCCTCGAATCTGTAAAGAAATCTGCAATCAAAAACAGCAGATATGAAAAGATAGTTTGTTGTTAGTTATTTAATATATATTTAATCTGACAAATTTCATAGACATGATTCGATATGCCTTTAAGAAATCTGGATATAAATAGGATTATGCATGAAAATTCTCAAATTGGTGATAGAAATATTTTTACGATAATTGGTTTGTAAGGAGCACTGTAAAACTAATAAACAAATTGTTTTTTCTTATTCGTATCAAACTTACAAAGTTTTATCGAAGAATTTTTATTTATTTCAATGGAGTATGCAGTACACACAAAAAAAATAAATAAATAAATAAACAGACGACCCGGAATGACTTGTGATCTAATGATCGAATCTGAACGTCTTAAGATTTCAAGGAATTTACTTAAAATATATTAATTAATTAGTGCAGACGATATTTTAAGTTACGAAATCCAACACAAAAACACACTTTCGTACTGTTTCCGAGTAAATATAACATATGAATGTTTGAAAAACATAATAAACATAAACGTTTCTGAATAAACATACCATTTTTTCGACGGATTCGGATTTTTGACAACGGAAATGCAGCGGATTGTCGCAATTTACGAAATATGGTCCCTATAGTATGGTCAGGATAGCAGTATCTTTAATTTAATTTTTAGCGTATTTCGCCTTATCTCGAGAATTGAATTGAAAAATTTTACTTACAAAAGTGCATGCAAAATTAACATTAAGAGGTCCAAACTTTGAATCGGTATACTGACCAAACTATGGGATCTATATTTCCCAAACTAAGGCTACCCTTTATTTGTTAGGGTCAGAAACCCTACGGTATGTTAATTCAAAGAAAGTAAGTTTTTGCGTCTGATTTCGTAATTTAAAATATCGTCTGCATTAATTATCATATTTAAGGTTACCCCCCTCAAACCATTGAGTCCTAATGAGTGCAAATCCGACCAAAAATTATTCAGGATGGTCTATTTTTTCACTTTTTTTCTTTTTCTTTATTTTGCTCACTGTACTGAGAATGAAAGATGTTAAGAATCTTTCATTCCATAGAGATCTTTCTTCTTTCATTCAACCATAGGGAGAGTGAAAGATGTTAAGAATCTTTCATTCCATAGAGATCTTTCTTCTTTCATTCAACCATAGAGAGAATGAAAGATGTTAAGAATCTTTCATTCCATAGAGATCTTTCTTCTTTCATTCAACCATAGAGAGAATGAAAGATGTTAAGAATCTTTCATTCCATAGAGGTCTTTCTTCTTTCACTCAACCATAGAGAGAATGAAAGATGTTAAGAATCTTTCATTCCATAGAGATCTTTCTTCTTTCATTCAACCATAGAGAAAATGAGAGATGTTAAGAATCTTTCATTCCATAGAGATCTTTCTTCTTTCATTCAACCATAGAGAAAATGAGAGATGTTAAGAATCTTTCATTCCATAGAGATCTTTCTTCTTTCATTCAACCATAGAGAGAATGAAAGATGTTAAACTAAAAAAATTAAGTAGGCACTATATCGAGTGGGAATACTTTTAATCGCAAATTTTGCATCCCCTTCACTAATAATTTAAAAATTTAGAAATAGAGGTTAATAGTTAAGAGAAGTCGGTTCAGGTAAATCCAGCGTAAGCCCTAAACTTTCAAATGTTAAAAAAATTCAAAATATAAAAAAGCAATTAAATTATTGCCTGATCATTTTACCACTTCATTTTGATATTTTGAACTCTTTTTTTTTATTTTTTTATTTTTTTTTTTATTTTTTCTTTTTTTTCTTTTTATCTTTCTTCTACAATTCGAATTTCATGGCTTATTCTAGACTCACCTGAACTGACTTATGCATATTTTAAATCACTCATGTAGACGAAAGATAATTTGTCATAAATGGTTTCTCCCTCCATATAGCGTCTTCATAATGCTTAAATCGTTTTATTTCTCTGTAATTTTTAAAAAAATATGTAAAATGTTATTTCTTTTGTAATTAAAATTTATCTGATATATGCTTATTCATGACATTAATGTGTTTGTTGATTTTTGTTCAATGTCTTCCCCTTCTAGGCTTACGGGGGTCTTCGAGGAGCTGTTGCTTTTTCATTGGTCATCATGTTGGACGATATTGAGCACAAAAATTTATTCACTTCTGCAACGCTTTTTATCGTCCTCTTTACTGTCTTTGTTCAGGTAAGATAAATTAAATACCGTCAAACCCTGCTATAGTGAACATGGTTCATGGGGAACTCCCGGATACAGTGAACGAAATGTTTCCGTCGCTTTCGTGCCTCACTATACACATGTAATATAATTTTTTGTTGATATAGTGAACCAAAAGACGAGAGAAAATTGGATATTATAAACTTTTTTCCGTCTTCGACTGATTTTTTTTCCCCCCTTCATTTTTGGTAATTTTGAAATTTCCACATAAAATACACATACCGATTTTTAAAACCATCTATTGAGTGGAATGAAGCATTTTTTCTTGTTTGCTTCTTCTATCTCAGTTTCCTATCCCTAAATGAAGGCCATCTCTAAATTTTTTGTACACAAGAGGAAGACTCATTAAAAATAAAAGCTAAAACATTTTTTGTTACTACATATGGCTTTTTAATCATTTTTTTTTTTATTTCTTTTTATTTCTCCTTTATTTAAATAATGTGTAATTAAAGGGAGCAGTTCCGAAAAATTAGTCAAAATTGTTTGCAGTACGGATACAGTGAACTCCCGGTTATAGTAAACCGTAATTTCGGTCCCTTGAAGGTTCACTATAGAGGGGTTTGACTTTATTAGGAAAATTTCACAAAGTTAAGTTAGCTTCGGTAAGAAAAGTAATTGCGCATGTGCTCTTCAGTTTTGGGGAAATGCGCATGCGCCCGTGAAAAAATATCAAACTTATGTAAATGAAAATAAGAGATAATGAAAATAAGCAAAAAACTGGAAGTTAAAAAATGATAACGTGGTGGAATATTATCTTAACTTCGACCACAAAAACAGAACAAATATTTACAATGGGCGTAGAATAGAACGTGGAAGTAGAACGTGGTGGAATATTATCTTAACTTCGACCACAAAAACAGAACAAACATTTACAATGGACGTAGACTATCTGTTTGAAGCTGTGGCACACGATTCAAGATGCTTTAGTGTATTGAGCAGAAAAATATGGTAGATTATAGATTTTGTTGAATTTAGCGATAAAGAATGCAGCTTATTAGGATTATTCTTATTAATATTTGTTGTATATATAATGTTGCTTTCGTTTTGAGTAGCTCTTAAAATATTTAATTATAAAGGCGGGAAAGTTTAGCAGGTCCAATGTTAAGATATCCTACTCTCGAAATTCCTAGGGCTTATTATCTAGGGGATTATCTAGGGCTTATTAACCTAGATGACCGTGGGTCAATCGTGGCTCTGAAACCTTTTGATCAGGCTCCTAAACTGTTTTAAATGTTATTGAAGACGTTCGAGAAAAAGAACGAGGAATATTCTCGGTTGTGGTCTGTAACAGTATGAGGGTACAGATTACTGTTGTGTTTTGTCTATGGCAAATGGTTTTGAATTTGAAAGTGAAATTCAATTTTGTACGAATTTTCGCTTCAAACTGAAAAAAAAAGAAAATTTTCAAAAGATTAATATATTAAAAAGTTATTTATAGATTAGCAGTTCCGTGTTTTGTAAACCTCTATGTCCTATCGTGATCTGTAATCATGTAACTATAATGGGTTTATATTTCTTTTCGTTAAATATTTTTTGTTTATTTTAGTTTTTATTCTTTGCATTCAAGTCAAGGAATTAGTTATGCATGAGTAAGTCGGTAGGATTATTTTTAAGTAAAATCTAAATACCGTCTGCATTTTTACAATTACATCTCTAAAATAGGTTGGTGCCTTCATTGTATTTTCACGTTTTTGTGGCTCGCTCTCCGATATATGGTCGTGTATCCCTGGTTTAATGGTTATTACAAATGTATAAAAATATCAATACTTATTTTAATTTCGTCACCATTTGTGTGAATTTGGAAGATTTGGGAAAAAACTTCAGTGTGTTCCAATTTTGATTGTTTTGGTTTTGAATGTACAATGCGCATAAATATAATTAAACAGACCACCCTGAATAAATTTTTATCTAATGATCCTTACATCATCACATTCTAAGACTCAAACTAAAAGGTTCCAAGGAGTGACCTAAAATATTAGTGCAAGTGATGATTTAAGTTATCAAATCTGACACAAAAACGTATTTTCTCTGAATAAAATTATTATTTTTTAACGGATTCGGATTTCTAACTCCCAAAATATAGGGGAAGCAGCTATTTGTGGAAATATGATCCCTATAGTTTGGTCAGGATAGTAACCCCCTTTATGCAAATTTAAATTTTGCGTACATACCCTATATCTGGCTAAATTTTAAAGCAAATTGAAAAAATTTTTTGCACTAAATTATAAAAATCGTTTGTTCAAAGATAAGCCAGTGCAAAAAATAACTTTTAGTGCATATTTATCATTTTTAATTTTACTTTTTATTATTTTATTTTTTATTTTATTTATTAATCATCTATGAAATTTCGAACTATAACTGATGCATTTTCGTACATTATTTTAAAGAATGCAATTTTAATATGACAAAATATAAAATTTATGCGAAATCGGTAGAATAGTTTATGAGAAATTGAATTTTAAAAATAAGACTTTTCTGAAATTTGATTGCGGCTACCCCCATATTTTGGGAATTAAATATCCGAGAAAAAGGTATGATTATTCAGAAAAAGTACGTTTCTGTGTCTGATTTCATAACTTAAAATATCGTCCAAACTAATTAATTAGCATACGAGATTTCTCGAGGGGGCAGGTTTGTTTTTATTTGGCGCACTGTACTATTTTTTGTCTTTGAGAGGAAATTACTGTACTATCAAATTAAACACATAACAATTTTAGTAAAGATACTGTAATTTAAAAAATTTAAAAAAAAATCAAATATTGCATAACAGAATTTGATATAGATTTCTTTTTATTTCTTACGTCAGTTTATAATAATTTTAAGTGTTTATTTTCCTCCTTTGTGTTTATAGGGAGCAACGATAAAACCTTTAGTCAATCTTTTGAAAATAAGAAGACAAGGTGCAAAAAATAGTACTAGCATGTTCACAGAAGTAAATAAAAAGGTATTTAGTGAAATATATTTATATTATCTTTTAATTTAGCTTGCATTGATTGAATAAAATGTACATGTAATTAGTTCAACAATAGGTTTTTAAAGTTCATTTAATTCTGAAACTAATTCCCGTAAATCGCAGACAACAGACTGTTTTTTTTATTGTTTTAATTTTTTTTTTATATTGAAATATTTTTCGACTTTCAAAACAGTATTTGTTTCATGACAAGACTGTTTTTGATTTTTATACCTTTTTTTATTATTTTATTCATTTTTAATTTTTTCCTCTTATAAAAATGCTTCAATTATAATCGATATATGGTACAAAAAACTAAATTCTAATACTTTTGTTTTGAAAAATTAATATTTATCTTATTTTTTAAGTTTCCTAATACTAATCTCCACCTTTAGTTTTCATATGCGATTATGTGAAGTTACTTAGTTAGAGAATTTCAAAGAACAACTAGTTTTTCTCCCTCAACATCTTGGAGCATATTTGGTTCTCTTCCCGCCTTATTACAGTCTATTCTTATTTTTCTTATTTATATTGCTCAAGTTTGTTCCCCATACAATATTAATCAACCCATTTTTCCTACGTTGTATATTGTTTGTAAATTTCTTCTTCATCTCTGTTCTTTCTTCTCTTACTTTCTGTGTTTCGATAATGACAAAAAGTTAATTGCAGAACCGAAACTGCGTTTATATATGGCTTGCATGATGTGAAAAAAAAAAACTAATTTTTATTTAATCATTTATGGCTGTATTAAATTTATACGTAGTGGGCATGTTGGTTGGAATTATGCAGGCTAATGAAAAAATAATAATTCTTTACAGTGTGATTAAATTTAAACTAAATTTGTGAAATATTTCGAATTTTATATATCCCCGAAGCCTTTATATATTTCCGACGAGTAAGCAGTATAAGATCAGTATGGTTTCTTGCTGTTGTTTCTTGCTTGCAGGAGCATTATTCTTTGTTCATTTTACTCCAGGAGCATTATTCTTTGTTCATTTTACGTCAGGGGCATTATTCTTTGTTCATTTTACTTTGGAAGCATTATTCTTTGTCTTTTTTACTTCGGTAGCATTTTTCTTTGTCCGTTTTACGCCACGGGCATTATTATTTGTCTGTTTTACTTCAGTGGAATTATTCTTTGTTAATTTTTCTTCAAGAGCATTATTCTTTGTTCATTTTACGCCAGGGGCATTATTCTTTGCTAGTTTTACATCAGGAGTATTATTCTTTGTCCGTTTTACGTCAGGGACATTATTCTTTGATAGTTTAAGTATTATTCTTTGTCTGTTTTATGGCGGTAGTATTATTCTATTTTCGTTTTACGTCAGAAACAATAAAACGGATTAACAATCTAAACACTCTAAATGTAGTTTATTATTCTTTTCAGCTTCTTGATCACGTGATGGCAGGTGTTGAGGAAGTCACTGGAGATCACGGAGGAAATTATTGGAAGGTTACAAATTACTTTAATTAATAAATTAAGCATCTTCAGTAATTTTTCTTAAAAATGCATCAGCTTATCCAGTTAATGACATTATTTTTTTACAGGATTAATTAAAAGTTTACAGTTTTTTTATAAACTTAAAATTTTAATGAAACTGTATCT